>PVIR01013747.1:0-41734 GCA_004026965.1 Petromus typicus
AATAACCTCACACTTCTGGACTTTAGGCTGCCTGAGTATGAATGGAAATGAGTTCCAGCAGGTATTCTGAGATACAGAGAAAATGCAACTGGACAACCTTGGATGAGGCTTATTGCGTGTTGTAGCAGTGGTTAGAGTCAGAGGACACCCCAAGAGTAGCTGAATTATGGGCCAGAACTACCAAATATGTCATTGTAAGTTTATCTGAAATATATACATAATTTTGTCTAATTTAATTAAATGTGTGTTATTATATACACACTAAAGATGAAATTACTACTTGAGTTGATCCAGGTCTTCCAACAAGCAGAAGAAAAGATGGGATTTACTGCATGTGTAAAGCGTGTATTAGGAATAACATCTGTAAGATAAGGAGGGAGCTATCAAAGATTCTGATAGCCATCTGGTCATGAGGCAAGTCTGACCCAGAGTCAGGAGAGAGAGAAGGATAATAGAAAGTCATGTGGCCATCTGACTGGGGTGAAGTGCTAGAGAGTCTGGCCAGACGACCTTTGAGAGTCTTTAGGGCCTGCAGAAGTCATATACTCATGTACTGGTTTCTTTCATTTTCTGTTTCACATTGCCAGACCCACACTCCTACCCCCTGGGAAATAAGGAGTAATCAAAGTATTCAGAAACTGTTTAAATACAAAGGTTTATGGCCAAAAAAAGACATATTACCGTTAACCTCCCTCAGAATACTTCACTTTGTTTTGAACATATTTATTCCACAATTGTTACTTTCTGAAGCAGTTCTGGATGTCTCCTGTGGTGTCTTTTTGAGATATGATCAAAAGTGAGTGAATGCTGCTGCCAAGTGCCATCCAACAGAAGGGAAAGCTTACACAAGACAGCACGTCCTCAACCACCTTATTCACCAGAACTGGCACCATGTGACTTCTGGCTCTGACCCAAAGTCACAATGACCATGAAAAGTCAACATTCTGAGTGGATGCAGAGCATCAAGACAGCCACAACAGCACAACTAAAGAGACTTACGAGACAAGACTTTCAGAACTGCTGCGGAAAGTAGCAAGAATAGTGAGATGATTGTGCTAGAAATAAAGAGCAGTATTTTGAGAGGTACTCATAGCAGTGATTAAACTTTTGGAATTTAATCATTCATTCTGGTTTTCCATCACAACTGTATTGTACTTTTTCCAAGCGAACTGCACACTGATCTCTTTTCTAAACTTTCAGGGAAACAGATACTTAGCCACTTTGGCAACTGTTTTATCTTTGAATTCAGTCATTAAAATGAATGCACACGCAGCAAAACTAACTCCACGTAGCACGGCATCTCATATCAACTCACATGCCACTGGTGTTTATTCCTACGTGAGGTGCATCACCCATAAATGGGTTCACTTAGTGCACCTGCTGCACTGAGTCTAACATTGGTTGGCACAGAGTTCACTGCAAATGCAAGTTTGAATTTCAGAGAGTCTAGCTGAACCCCTCCGTGGATGGGTTCCTGAAATACAGGCTTGAGGACACCTTCTCATGGTCATTTCTGACAACATATGGTAAAAATTATGAAAATGATCAATAAATGAATGAAGTTTTAGAAACCTAGTTTGTGCTGAGAAACAGATTTACTGTTGACATTATTTCACATTTGTTGGGAACTGCGGACAACTTACTCGGATTTAAGACTTATTAACTGGGATTTACTTGGATTTGAAGATGTCTGCCCTGCCCTGTGGGATCACCTACTGGGATTACTGGGGACATCTGCCCCACCGTGTGGGCTTTGAAACTACAAGGATTACTGCACTAAGATTATTGGCTTTTAGACTTACTGGGATTTAAGTATGCTTCCCTGCCCTATGTGATCTTAAAATACAGGAATTACTGTGAGACCACCTTGTTTTATGCATCCTAGGATTATGAGTTGAAGGTTTGGTATCAAATTAAGGTGCGGTGAGCTCAAGTTATGAGTTTTTCTGCTTCCACTTCTGCTACTCAGAGTAGTGAGAGTCAAGCCTCAGCTCAGCCTTTTTCTCAAGATTCTGACTTTGTTGTTTATTGGATGTAAATCTTTTTGCTGTGGGACTCAGAAGGAGTTTGCCACGAGGATTTTGGCTGTGTCCTCTTCCCTGGACTCCCACACACATTAAATTCTAGTACTTAAAATTCTAACTACAATGCAATGAGAACTTCACAGTCCAAAGGCAGAAGAACAATTGAGCTTGACACAGTTTTTTTTTTTAACAAAACCACTTAAGGCTTAGTGAATATATATTTCTTTTCCTTTTTGCTACCTCACTTCTCTTCTCACCTGACATTCCCCTCAAGTCTTTCAGTGTTTCTGCTCTTTTGCTTTCCCATTTGTTCCTTCTCTTTCAGGCAGAGGTGCTCCTTTGAAATAAACTGAATGAAGAGAAAAATAAATGCAGTTATATGAATAACAAGAGCTCCCTTAAGAAGATAAGTGTTCTGAAGGCTTTGTTTGCCTAGAGTGGAGCTGGGAAGGTGGTAATAGCAGGTTTATTGAATGACTACTTATTTAATAATTTCCGCGTTGGGGTAGGTATGTTGGTATTCATGTAAGCATGGATGAGTCTATTTTATATTCTTCTTTCTTTCACAGTTAGTGAAGTGGCATCCAAGATCTGTCATTATAGCCCTTAATCCCAGTTAAAATAAAAATTAAGATGCAAGATAAGTCACATGAATGATTTTAACAAAGACATGTGCATGCTTTTACAGCAGATTTTGCTCTTACAGAAAATTTTAAATAAGGAAAAAATGTAGAATGATCTACAAGTTACCTAAATGCTTCTGGTATTTGAACATATTATCAAAAATGTGCATCTATTAATCAATCAGACAGACAAATATTGAAAAAGATGGAAAATGGGTTTCAGCAGTCTGAAGCTTAGCAGAAGAGCAAGGGAGGTTCAGTTTAGTTTGGTTTTGGATGCTATCCTAGAGCTATCACTCTTGTTCCTTGTGTGTGTCTTGTGGACTTACAGAAGAAAAGGCCACACTTTTGGTAACAAGGAGCACTTCTAATCCCTTTCCTGTCACACCAAGTAAATAATTCAGCATGAGACACTCAGGGGAAGACTCTAAACTGCAGTACAAGATGGAGCAGTGCGATGCTAGACATGAATAAACCAAGCCAGGGAGCATGGTTTAGAAGACTGTTGAGGCACCAGAAACGTCACCACCATTTGAATGTAAGTTTTTTCTTCCTACTGATCTTAAACTGTGAATTCCTGAATCCTCTGGAAACAACTGCCAAGGAGCTGACACTACAACCCTCACCTTTCTCCATTCCCAGGAGACCATCAGCTTTCAGCAAAGCCAGGATTATGGCTGTGCCTGTCCATATCTCCCCTTGGATAACAGTACTCTGTTTTCTATTTTGGAGTAGTAAAACATGAGCCTTAGAAAAGTAAATAAGTTTGTCCAAGGTCACCCTGTGGGGCCAGTCAAGAATTATAGAGTAGGAGTAGAATTCAGGCCTCCTGCCTTTTATTTCAATGTCTCAACCTCCCTCTTGGACATGAGTTATGTATGGAACTCACCCGCACACAGAGATTTCTCAAAGACCTATATTTAAGGGCACTTAGTTGTAGCCCAGCTATTCAAATGTCCCTGCTCCAGCTACTACAGTGGAGAATTTAATGCCTATTGAAAGCTGACTCAGAGTATGTAAAGGTGAAAGTGTGTGGTCTGAAGGCTCAGCTGCCTGTTGAGTTCTTTTATTCAATAACTCAAGAGGCCTGTTGTGAGCTGCTTTAGTGCTATTAACACATCTGGAGCTTGTGGTCATACATCGGGGACTTTTTAGAATGTAAAAGTAGCTTTGTAGGCAAACCTGTGTTAGAAAGAAATAGTTCTGAAGAACAAAGGCTAACTTTATAGAGTGAACCCCTCTCTCCCTGACTCAGTTCCACTGGGATTTTGAAGAAGCATGTGTTAAACCTCTATACTATTTGGAGTTATAAAAATTGTCCTCCTTCTCTGGATTGTGTTTACTTTCAAACTAGCTCTTTGGATCTCTGAGCAATCCCCAAATCAAACAAACTAATAAAACAGATGCTGGTGTGTAAACTGTACTGATGCTCTCTTTCTGTTCCCAAATCTATTTCCTAACCTGCTCAGGCCTTCATGTCTGACTTGTGTAGCATGAGTGGCTTCCTTGCCCTTTGGTTGCTGGTTACCCTTGATCAGCACAAGACATAGAAGGGAAGTCACTGCTGGTGGAGGCATAGATCTGCATTCATCAGTATCATTTCTGGTCTTCTTCCTCTCCAGATTTCTGGGAGCAAATTCCACAAAGAAAAAGGTTTCAGAGACATTAGAATAAGAAGCATAGACGCCCTGAGGAATGGGCAGGTCACAAGTTTAGAGATTCTAAGTTCCAGATCCTGAGGCCAGACAGACTTCTAGAGTCACTCTCTTCTTTCTGGCAATCATATACATAAGGCTAAAGTTAAATTCAGACAGAAGCTTATAGGCAAAGAATGCAGACTCAGCGGTGAAAAGTGAAAGATCAAGTGACAAGTCTCTCTTCTTTTGCCTTGTCATCGGTCTGTGTATAGTACATTCCTGAATTATTCTGAATGAAAGAGGATGAGTGGACCCTTTTGAAGGCAGTCTATCCTTTCTTCCTTTCTACGTGGAGTCTCCTTCCTCATTCCATTCCTGAGGATGAGTGAAGGTGGAAGGCAGGGATAGTTACTGCAGCAACATGCAGTTTTCCCAGGAGGACCAAAAGGCTTTGAAAGTCAGTCCAGCAAAGATTGAATTCCCTTTTAGAAATCTAGAAAGGTAAACTAGTAAAAGACACAGTAGGTGAAGAAGATACAATAGTTCCTCATGACCTGGAATAGCACATAATACATCACTGGCCTCTAGGCAAACAGGAGGGTCTAATGGGCTTCCTTGCTGAGGTTTGGTGCCCGAGCCACACTTGGTTGTGGTCAAGGGATCCTTGAATGAAGGAAGGAAGGCTCTGACCAGCATTAATAGCAGACTAGCATTGGAATGATGTAACCATTTAGTGGGATTTGCAATATCCAACATCAGTCTTAGCAAGATCCTGTCACATCAAGGTAACTAGAACAAGCTATAGAGGCCCTAGGAGTTAAACCATTTCCTTGGCCATTTGGATCTCGCTTACCAGAGACTATACACTAAATACTGAATCCTACTTGTCCTTCCACCTTCCCAGCCCTTGCATAGGCAGTTTTTCTCGCAGTTGACTTCAGGTCCTTGTGGCTTTGCAAAAGAAGCTATCTCCCTTCACTGGGATATGGCATACTGATATTGAACTGTATCACTTTCACTTATGTTGTGCTAACCTTTTAGTAGACTCCAAAGTACATCAGGATGGTGTCTAACTGATGTTCTTTTCTGCAAAGCCCATAGAGCAGCACATACCTGCTGGAGAGGCAGGAAGTGTCTGCTGAATGGTACATACCACCAACATAGAGTAATTCCCTGACCTCCAGACAGACCTTGCTTAGTTAGCTGCTGAGATCTGATAGAATCAGAGCAGAAGATGACAAAGCTCTGGGTTTAAAGGAACTTTTTGTTCAATCCATACTCATCCTTTCCCCCTTCACCCAGTAATGCTCACACATGCCAAAAAAATCACATCCAGGATAAGATTATGACCTAGTGATCTCATTCAGGATGTGACATTATCTCATTTTAACAGCCTTGGAAGGGCAATGTCATTTTCAGCACTGGGAGAAATTTGACCAATGACAAAACCTTTTGCTTTCCTGTTCTCTAAGGCAAGGGGTCTCCAGCCAGCTAAGTCAGGTAATTCAAACATTTTCCTACTCTTCACAGGTAAGTGGAAACCTCATGTGTCCTGGAAGAAAAACATACACATGCAGGGAACGAGAAAATTATACAAAAGCTTCTCATTCTAATATCTTCCTTTTCTCCCAGGCAAGGCAAGGATTTCTGCCTTTTCTACCAAAAAGGTGCAGATTTTGGACCCTTAAGCCCATTACTCAATACTAAAAGGATTTGGCTACTAAATAACCTTAAAAAGTATGTTCCTCTCAGCTTTCTGTTCCAATCTGCTTTTGGTCACTTTCATTCATCTGCTCATGGCTGGCTGCCTGGATTAATTTTGTGGACTGAATATATTTCCTTGCATTACCAACATATGTGACAAATAACTAATCTGACTCATCAAAATGCATTAGAATGCAGTGTTCCAGTTACTGAAGGACATTTGAAATTCAGCAAGTTGTCTACTTACTCTTACTGCCAGAGACAGTAAAAAATTATGAAGAGATAGAGCAATGGCGTCGGAGCCCACCGTGTGCCTAGAATTTGTATCAGCATTTTTACTGTTACTATTCCAGAAATCCAGGAAAATTGGACCCACCTCTATTTGTTTTGTATCTCCCAAAGTATTTCTCAAATTAAAATGTGAAATGTGACTGGAGTAATTTCTGAGAAGCACAGAAGTGCCCGGACTATAATTCATCTACAACAGCAGTAAGTGGATATACTAAATATACCTTACACAGTTTAAAAAATCCTAAATATATCATTCCTTTTGTAGGACTATTTTCACATTCTACATTTCCACATAGGCCTTCTAAATCAGGCAGTGGTTGGGCTATGTGAGTAATAAGTCTAAATGAGATGCAAAAGAATATGTTGCGAAGAATGTGGTGCAAGTGTCAATATTTAATTGGATGTAATGGGCATCTTTCAGAAATCTCCAAATACATGCAAGTTGTCACTGGAAAACAGATTCACAATGTCTCTCGGAAAGAAAAATGAGGTGATTTTTACAACTGTATTTTGAATTACATGTTAGAATCCACATTAGCACAAAGAGCTGTCACAGAGTCAGAATTCTAAGAATATTAAACATGATTACTCTACATAGATACATGCATTAAAACTTTTTAAAATTGTGTTAGTCAGCTTTCTGTCACTGAGATGAAAAACCTTATATATCCAACTTAAAGGAGAAAAGACTTATTTTGGCTTATGATCTCAGCCCATGGTTGACTAGCTCCATCTTGGTGGAGCCAGAGTAAAGCTCCTCACCTCATGGTGGGTGAAAGCAGACAGGGCAGGAAGAAAGAAGAACAAAAGACATATACCTTCCAGTGCCACTCTCCTAGAGACCTACCTCCTCCGAATGGGCCCTTCTTCCCAGTAGCCCATTTGGCTATGAGCTCATCAATGGAATAATCCATTGATGAAGTTAGTGCCTTCATGACCAGCTGCCTGTCCAGTCCCATTTCTCACTCAATACATGAGGCTTTTGGAGAACAGACTAGACCAATATACTACTGAAAAATTTGTACTTTTCCCTGAGTTTACTTTGCTTTAGTTTGATATTTTCTTACATTTTTATCTTATTCCTTTTGAGAAGTCTTATACCCCTCTGTTTTCACCATTACATGCCTTAGAAGTTTTCCTGAGGGGATGGAAAGACTGTGTTAAGAGCTTTCTGTGAGTCCAAAAGCTACAGAGTCAAACATTGGTTCCTTAAACTTGGATTTCTTCTGGAATTTGAGTGACCTGCTATTTTTAAAATCTTCTTTATTTTTATTTATTTATTTATTTATTTATTTTGAGACAGGGTCATGCTTTGTAGTTTAGGCTGGCCCTGATCTCAGCCTCAAACTCACATCACAGCAATCCTCCTGCCTCTGCCTCCCAAGTGCTGGGATTACAGGCGTGAGCCACCAGGCCTGGCACTGTGGTATGTGGTACTGATTGCTGCTGGGCATGAGTCTCCACACCCAGTATTGTATGTGGTTGCTGGGGAATTGAACCCAGGCCCTTGCACTTGCAAAACAGGCACCGGAACTACTGAGCTAACTCCCTGGTCCTCTTAAGTCTTCTTTTATTTATCTACAAAAGGAAGATTGCACATGATTTGCCTCTGTGGATGTTCATGAAGCAAAACAGTATATCTCATAAAAATACTACAGAACGCTTTTCCAATAGAATGTGTGAATCAGACGCAGCAGACAGACAGCTGGCTGCACAGGAAGGCTGCAGATGTTCATTATCACAGCATAAAAGCTCATTGTTGATGCCTCTCAAACACTTTTGGGAAGAAGTATTCTCCCCACAGAAGCAGGCACCAAATACCAAAACATTTGGCTAACTGACCTGGAGAGCAGGACAGGAGAGTGTGCAGTGTTGTACATTAGCACATGAGGTCTAGGGTCTTGCCTATGTTCAAATTCTCCATCCACCACTTTTTAAACTGTGTGCTATTTATTTGGCCTTGGTACAATTTCTTTAACTGTTCTAAGCCCAACTTTCCACATCATTAGTAATGTCTATCAGCCACTTACCACAGCGCCTAGCAAATAATAAACGCTTATATATTTTATTATTGCTAAGAAATATATGCTAATAGTTCAGGAATGTTAGGAAGAGGGGAGCAAACAGGGTAATAAAAATATAACCTCTATCTTAGAGGTCTGAATCGAATATATATATATATATATATATACACCCATATATATATGAGTGTATATATATATATGAGTATATCTATATATCTAGCACCCTGAGTGGCCTATATATCCATATAGATATATAGATATACTCATATATATATGGATATATATACATATATATGACATATATCCATATATATGTCACAACAAAGAAAAAACTATAAAATTTGCAAATGAAGGAAGTAATTTTTGATTAAATTTGTGGAATTGTCTTATTCATGGAATTAAGAGAATGGAAACTGGGTACCATTTGGATATACTTGAATTGGATTTGGACCAACCAAGACCAATAGCAGATTAGATCAGATTCCCTATTACATGGGGTCAGATTTCAGGACTTTTAAAAGAGAAAAGTCTCTTTAGAGAAAAATCTTTTAGCATTGTGGCAACTTGTTTGCTTTCCACGATCAAAGTATCTTTAGTGTACCTCATGTTCAGATCCTTAAATTCATTTCTCCATAGTGAAACTTACTCTTTTCAGAACAGGATCTAGAGTGTATGATAGATGTAAGTGACGTTGAAGCCTGGCTAACTGGAAGCACCACACCACAGTCCAGTAGCTCACTAAGTGATGATTCTAGGGCATTGCATACAACACCTGCCATGTGCATTGAGCACCCTGAGTGGCCAGCTCGGGTTGCCTGCACATCACCCCATGTCCTGACTCTCCAGGCCTCAGCCAAGAGATGGGTTACCATAAGGCTTTGTCCTATGCCTTCCCCCATCTACCTATATATAAGCTGTGCTCCTGCTCAATAAAAATGGAGGTGATTCTCTGAAATCATCCCAAGTCTGTGTCCTGACTTTGCCTCACTCTCTCGGTCTGGGTCAAAGATACTAACATATGACCAACCATAGATAGATACTGTGAAATAGAAAATATTTGAATGGTAAAAGGGGTAAGGGTATATAATGTGGGAGAAATGTGATGGTAAAAAAAGAAGGAAACAAAGCTTAAGTATATACAGGGTGAGAGGTTGTAGGGTGGGCAGGGGAATGGGAAAAAAATGAAAATTAAGAAGTGTCGTAGTCTGGTACAAATTTTAAGTGTCGATTGTGATCATGATGTGTATATAAAATGTACCAATAAAATCAATTAATAAAAAAAGAACAAAAGAACACATCTCCCACTGGAAATACCTTCTAGTCCACTTGTAAATTCTAAATAGAGTAAGTTACAGCCTACTTTCACTTATGTCTAACTGAGCCCTAGACAGTTTGAATTCGACCTCAACAAATTTTAACGCAAGTGAATCAAATTTGGTCTCATAACCTAAAGATTTCTGTGGTCATTTTGAGTGTGTCTTGACAGAGTCAAAATGGACTGGGAAGGTAGTTGCTACCTTGTTGGTCTTGCCTTGTCTACTCCATGAGGTCTTCCCAGAAAACAAAGTCACAGATCCAATTTTCAAATACCTTTTAATGACTGAAAGCTGTTCCACTCTGAGCTACTCACAGACCTGGCCCCTGCTCTTTGTACTTTATTTAGAGCTAAGGTAGATCAGAATCTCGAGGACAAGAGAAAAGTTTCAAAAGTTCCCAGATGATTCTACATCACTTCTGTACCCCTAACCCAATACATTTATCTACTGGAGACACATGCTGCTAATTAACATCTCTATCCTAAGTCCAAAAGTCGACTTTCTTTTTAAAAACATTCCCCTGTCCCGTGGAACTGAATATGGTCAGATTATCTTTACTTGTACTGAAGAAACAAGTCACCATCTATATCCTTACAGTGCCCAAAACACTTGCTTAAATTATTTTTTAAATTGCATTCTGAGGATAGAATTAAAAAGAAAGGCTGATGATAAGTGGAATAAAAACATTGTGTAGATATGTAAATAACTTTAAGATTGATATGTTATCCTGTCTGTTAAACTGAGGTGTTCTCCAGAAGTGCTTTGATTCTGAGATACAGAAATGTATGCAGCGTAAAGGCCACATTTTATGTTTTAAAAGGAAGATCTTAGGAATGCCCTTGTCTACTAGTCCCCTCCCTTGCCATTGTTACTCGAGGAAGGAACATTGAAATTTTCATCAAGAGCATTTTCGAAGCTCTGGATTCTCCTCAGGAGCAATGCCCTGGAGAATGGAGCTGTTGAACAAATGAAAAGGCTCCACCCTCTTTTCCTACTCCTCTGGCAGAATCTTTAGCTCCATGACTCAGCTGATCCTTGTAAGATTTAAACTAGGTGAATCTTCTTCTGAGGAAAAACAGATTCTTCAAATGAAAACATAGTGGCCATCATGGCTTGAGAAAGAAGATCAGCAGAGACTGTATGTCTGATAGAAACCAAAGTAAGACCAAGCATGGAGCCAGGGCCTTAGATCCATGTGCTCTGCAGAGTCACAGATCATGTCTTACTTATACATCTGTACACAGCAAGTAGCCCTCTGAAGCTTAAACCAGCTCTGTACATAGGTGGAGAGGGAAATAGTTCCAGAAGGTGTAGGAATCCTAAACTCTGCTTGAAAAAGCTAGCCACATTCCATTGCAGTCAGAGGACTCACATTGAGAGAGGAGTTTTGAGCTGAAAGGAAAGGATAAAGCTGAAACTTCTATCAAGAAGACTATTTAGCAAGTTCTTATGGGGACAAGTTGGAGGAAAGAAAGATTAAAAAACAATTTAGGTCCAAGGAAACATGATATAGTGTGATATAATGAGGATTTATCTGATCCCTGTCCCTGTTCCTGGCATATATCTCCTGAAATCCTTGCAATTGCTTATGCAGTGTGTCTTTCTGTAGGCTACTGAAGTGACTGATGGCTGGAGCTCCTGTTCAGCCTTAAGAGAGGGGGCTGGTTGCCAAGGAAACCAGCCACAGTGGCTCCAGAGTTGAAATTTGCATTCCCACTTCTAGACTTTTAGAGAGGGGACAGGAGATGAAGGTTGAGCTGAGTGCCAATGGCCAATGATGTAATCAATCATGCCTACATAAACAAGCCTCTAGCAAAACCCAGAAGGACTGGGTTGGGATTGCTGAACATATGGAGATGCCTGGAGAGGACAATGCAGAAGCTCCTCATCTTTGGCCTTACAAGCATGCCTCCATTTCTTCCATCTGGCTCTTCATCTGTGTCATTTATTGAATCTTTTATTAACATAACACATCACCAAACATAAGTAAATGTTTCCTTGAATACTGTGAGCCATGAAGAAAAGTTAATGACACTTAAAGTGGAGGTTATGTGATCCCCCATTGATAGTTGATTGGCAGACATACTGGTGACTACTAACAACTTATGATTGGCTTCCAATAGAAGAGTAGTCTTGAGAGATTGAAACTTTGACCCTGAAATTATCATCAGGTAGACAGCACTAGACTGGAATTGAACACCCAGTTTGTGTTCACTGGAGAATTATTTGAGGTGTATGATAGAATACCACACCCCCAAATTTGGTGAGCAGAAGTATTTAGAATTATACTTCCTGTATTAAGCATGAAAACCTTGGTTTTTCCTGTTTCAAACAGGATAAAAAATGGGCAAACAAACAAACAAGAAAAGACAATGATTCAAGATTGAAGAGGAATTTCACAACAATAACATTAGCAGTTAGTTTACCATGTGCTGTGTTCAGTCCTCACAACAAAGGTTAGAAAGTTGTTCTATAAAAGGCCAGATAATTTTTGCAAACCACCATCTCTATCATAGCCATTTGACTCTGACTTTGGAGCACAAAAACACCCACAGACAATATGTAAATGAGCTGGTAAGGGTGGTATGGTTTAAGAGGGACCAGATTGGGCCTGAGGATCCCAGTTTAGACCAACTACAGTGCTAAGAGATGTGTGGTAGTATTATCTGCATTGTAGACACAGTGTAGAGGCAGGAAGGGGCTGGCTCTGCCTTGGCAGGAACATGCATTAATAAACATGAGTTGCAACTAGAAGAGACTTGTGGAAATCTCATCAATCAGGGCACATGACTCGGTGCACAGATAACCAGCATGCATCTGGCACTACCTATAAATCTCTCCAAAATGACTACAGATTTCCCTAAAACAAGTAAAACTATACCATCAAGCAGACAAGAGTTCCAAATTTCAGAGCACACTAGAGTTGAAGATATTAGGGCAAGGGGAGTCAAGGCTATAGACTCCATGGAATGCATTCATTGGACATACATTGTCTTGACGTTTTTCCCCTCCCAATAGTGGCGGTAAAAGTTATTCAGGGAAGACATGAGGGGCTGGTGTCAGGAAAGCAGTCTTCAGCCCCTATTTTGTCTGCTACCAAGTGTCCTAGCTTGGGTGACCAACAGATGGGTCCCTGCCTCTCAAGAACTTGAAATCTAGAACAGAAGGCACATAACAGACTTCACATTAGCATGGATCTTCCTGAAGTGCTTCTGCTTTTGCATCTTTAAAACAAACATATTGGATCATATATTTGCTATTAAAGTCATATGTCTGACACTCCTTGAAAGTTAAGGTCTTCTGCTGTACCACACATTTACAAGCTGATGCTGATAAAATAAGGAAAATAAGGACAGACAGTAGCAATAGGATATTTTAATTGTCAAAGAAGTATAAACCTTAACAGAAAATGTAGAAGGAAAGCAATCAGGGAACTACACTTACACATTTCTTTTTTTTTAAATAGAAGCCCTAAAATCACAATAGTTTGACTATTACTAGTCTTTTTCTTTTTCTTTTTATGTCTTCTTTTTTTTTTTTTGCAGCTGTAGAAACATGGTCTATGAGATCCTGTACCATGGGACTTAACACAGGACTTAACCCTGTACCATGTTTACTTCTCAGAAAAGAAAAGGAAAAAAAAAACAGGAAAAAACTTACAAATATACAGTATTCAAAACCTGGGTGACTTTGCTGAGCATGCTCCCCTGAGTGAAAAAGAAGCAACCACTTCCCAACGGCTCTGGAGAGCAGAGAGTCCAAAGCTTTGACCTGCAGAGGCTCCAGCAGGGTGTGAGGGAGGAGCCCCTGCTGATTCTTCCTGCAGTGCCCTTTCACTCGGCTTTTCTGACACAAGCGCCCCATGATGCTGTATTTATCCCCAGAGTGGGTTGGCTGACATGTATTCATCCTTAAGTTGTGCTTACTATTCATGTAATGGCTAATGGCTACATGTGGCTGTTTATTTTTAAATTAAATTAAAAATTCATTTCCTTAGCAGCATTAGCCACATTTCAAGTGCCAAATGGCCACCCATGAGTAGACACTGTCATGTCAGAAGCAGAGGTAAGGAACATTTCAACACTGCCTGCTTGGATAATGCTGTTATTACAGATGGTAGCTTCAGACAGTCAAAGAAGGCTCTGCAAAATGTGCCCTCCTGATCATCTTCCTGAAAGAGCTGGGAGCCATATGCAACATGGTGATTCTTTATTGAGAAAAGCATTCCGGTTCTCATTGCACATTTTATGATACTCTTTAGCTATCTAGGTTTAAAACTTTCATATGGACCAAGTAAAATGTGCATTAAAAAGGTTCTGTAAGAACACATACCAATATAGCAAGCACATTGTTTTGAGGGATGGTAGCATAGGCTTTCATTTTGTTTCTGGCTACTTGTAGTGAACCATGCAGAGTTCTGCCCGCCCCTCCCACAACATATATCTCAGGAGACATGCACTCCTTGAATTCCTGGAATTAGTCATTCCTGAAGCTCAATCCACTCCAGCTAGGTTTCCTCATTTTGCTACTTTCATGAATTTTAATATCTTCTGCCATGTCCATTATTTCTTCTAAAACAGAAAATAATTTTAGAAATGATATGTGATAAACAATACCATATTATATGTTAGGGATCTCTGTGTGCTGATACTCATGAGCCTTTACAAAACAGTTTATCTGAATAAGCTAGAACTGATTTCCAAAAATCTACAAGGAACACAGAATAGAAGCCACAATAACTTTGTTTATTAAAAGGAAATTTGAGACAACTGTTATTGCTGGATGCTTTAGTGTCCTGGCAGAAACAACCCCCCAAAATGTGATTGGAGCTCCTTCAGTAACTACTATGGTTGGACTTGGTTGTAAAATACAGAGCAACATCTCACTTGATGAACAAAACCCAAATTAGCATAATTTATCATTAGAGCGCAATTCTCATTTGCTAATCTGGCTAGTTCCAAGGATACTAAATCACAATTTTCCATTTTAACAAATGAGCCTATTTGCAAGTCCTCTAATACGCCTAGGTTTGGCTGATCAAAGAAATCTACCAGACTTGGCTCCCAGAACAGGCGAGGGAATTTACCCTGGGATGATATTTTGGTTGGCAATGCTATTGAAAAGATTTTAAATTACCCCATTCCACAGATCCTTCTTTCCTCCTAATTGACTGGCTAACAACAGAGTCACACAGGCATTTACATCTCGTCACCTTCTTGCAATTCTGCTAAGCACCAAAATCTGTGGCCCCTTGTCTGTAATTGTTGAGATGCCTAGTGAAAAGCTAAAAGAAAATAGCACATTGCTGAGGCTACCCACACTGGCTATTGCTCTGTATTTTCTAGGGTCTTTTATATGTTTTCTGGCAGTGAATTTCCCTGGGCCTTTCAACACATTAATTCTTTCCTTGAAGTCACACATTCCACAGTCTGCTTGAGGTATCTCCAGCGGACGATCATGTCGGTTGGAGTGTGCTGCCTGCTGACCTTGCCCCCCTAGAGACTTGCCACTCGCTTGCTATAGCAACCACCATGTGGAATTTGTGCTCCAGCTCCAAGGGCAAGACTGGCCTGCCCTGCAGGGTCACCTAAGGGCAGGAGCATCTGCAGCTGTGCAGAAGGAAGTGAGTGACAGGAATGGACTGAGTGCTCTCCGTACCTGCTTCCCACGCAGTAGGCTGTCTTCCTACTATTGTTATTCCACAGATTTTCCCTTTGGATCTCTGAAAAAGCACAATATTTTTCCTTCTTCAAATTGGCTTCCTTTCCTCTGCAGCCTCTCAGTTTGTGTGGGAGGCTCCCTGCATGGCTGCCAGACCATTGCTGACTAAGGCTGGGTGAATGTGGTATTTCTCCAGACCTTGAACTGTCGTCTCCCAGGAAAGATATGCTGTGATTAGGATGTATGTTGTTCAAAGGTCTTAACACTTAGTATTCTGTCTTAGATTTAAACAAGATGGTATTAACACCAGTCTTTTAGAGATGAAGAGGTTCTTACTAATTTTCCTTTTCTATTTAAAATCTAATCAGATTTCCTTATTCTTTTTCATTTGATTTTTGTCTCAGAAAGTTGCTATGAATGAATTTACCAAAGGAAAGAAGTCTCAGAAGAATGAAAAATAATAGAGATAGCTTGTGAATATCCTCTACTATCAAAAGAATTCTTTATTGTTTATCTGTAGCTCAGTATTCTTGTTCAACTCCTTTAAAGAATGTGAAAAAATGCATTCTTACTGGGAAAGATAGTCTTGTGGTCAGAATAGTATTACAATTAATAGTAACAGTAAGTAATATCTGTGGTGCTATTTGAAGAGGAAGGCACTGGAACCACTGAGCCAAATTCCTGGCCTGGTAGTGCTATTTTACATGTGCTAGGAAGTGTGTTATATTCCTCACATAGATTATATCATGTAATCCTTACAGCTAATATTGTAAAGCATTCATAAATGAAAATAAAGACTACAATGACAGCATCAAAGACTGTATGAGAAGTAATTTAGCATCGAATTAAAAGCACAGAACTTATATCCTGAGTTCAATTCTAGTTCTCCCACTGGCTAGCTGTGTTACGTACACATATGAATTAACCTGTCTCTGTGTCAATTTTCTCACCTATATAATAAGGAAATAACAGTTCTTTCTCTAGAACTGTTGTGAGAATAAATAAGTTAACATATTTATGCTATAGTCCTTTGAAGCTCTTAAAACTTTGTTTAGCCTCAAGAAAATCCTACACAAGCATTGCTACAATGACTATGCGTAGTTACTACCTACTACCTGTATACAAATACTGGCTGTGTTTATGCTGTGGGACACCTAGCAAGTTGGTTAGTCTCTTTGTACCTTCATGTCTTGGGTTTTCTATTTATAAACTAACATATCCATCTACTAGGGCTGTTATCTATAGAAGATAATTTAGACTTTCAATGTCTGGCCCATCGAAAATACTTAATAAATTTTGGTTGTTTTATTACATTAGGTCACAAGTTGAAGACTCAATCAGCAATCACACAGAACTCACACAACTAAAGCTCTAAGAGGGTCTATGTATTGGAAACTATATTTAAATTACTGGGTCCATTTGACTTTAGATGTAACTCTACCCCAAATCGGTTTTAGAAAAGGTAAACAAAACTCTTATAAAAGTGCCTTGTGAATGCACAGAAATGAAAAACCTAGA
Source organism: Petromus typicus (assembly GCA_004026965.1). Lineage (NCBI taxonomy): Eukaryota > Metazoa > Chordata > Mammalia > Rodentia > Petromuridae > Petromus > Petromus typicus. Next base: position 16,799 of record PVIR01013747.1, read on the forward strand.
TCATGATCCCTGGTTAGTTACGGCAGTCCAGTGGTTTCCCCTTCCTGCGGCAATCCTACCACCACAGCCCACCTTCTGGGTCAAAACATTTTCTGTGTAAAGAAGGTGGTTAACAAAATGGCTGCCACCTGACTGAAGCATTCAGCTCTTTACAAGGGCATAGATTTTGTCAGAAGAGACATAGTAGCATAGAGAACATCTTGAGCAATTTGAGTGTTTAGCTACCGAACAAGAGCACAGACTCACCTAACTGCATTTCCTAGAAAAGGCCATACGTGGGAGAGAGGGGTAGCTGTGGGGTGCAGAGGGGCTGTGCACACACCAAAACGTGGGTTCCCCTGCATGGAGAAGTGTTGTGTGGGGGCCACCAAGAAGCAGACAGATGCTCCCAGCCCAGGGAGCAGGTGTCTGGCACCTCTCAGCTCTGGATTCAGTTTCTACCTCAGCTGACATTTAGAAGGCAGCACGCATCTCTGCCAAGGATCTTGAGTATGAGATTAATGCAGCCTGAGCCTACCTACTTGCACCATGGGAAAATCTGCTCCCCACCGCCAGCCAGTTAAGACACCAAGACGCCAGAAGGAGAGGGGGTTGGTCTATTGTAGGTCATCAAGTTTGCTTTATAGGAGCATTTGGGTTTGCCACCGTCCTGGGAACCAGACTAACACAACCTCCCTCATTCTTTCTCTCCAAAGTATCACAGAGCTAAGAGTCTGCACTACCCACCCACCTGCAAAGTCACAGGCTTTCTGACCCCTGCCCAAACAAAAATCCAGTCTTGTGAAAGAATCAACAAAGGAGACAAATATGTGGTATTTTTTGAGACCTGGGATGAATCAATAAAAGTCAGAGTCAGAGCCTGGCTCTTCTTTGTGTAAAGCCATGTCAGAGCAGTTTTTTAAAAGTGCTCAGCTTCATTCCAGCCTCTAGACTGGATTGGTCCTCTCGGCCTTTTGAGACTCCTGCATGGGATTTCATTACTGGGATTTCTCTGGTCGTTTCCCATGGAAGTCATCGCCCTAATGACGGCACACCATTCACACTTGGCAAGGCTGACTCAGTGAGAGCCTGCCCACCCGGGGCTGAGCAGTGCCTTCCAAGCTCCACAGTGGAGACAGATCTGTTGGAAGAGAAGAGGTGCTATTTTTCTTGAAATAGAATTTGTCCCCCTGGGGATATGAGTACCAGCAGCCTAGAAGGGACCTACGACTGGAACAAGATTCCTATTAACAAAGACTGTGGATCATGGTGAAGAAAACTGGATGTGCCCGTCATGCCAAGGTTAGATGAGACTGGGTTTTTCACTCTGTTTAGCAAGGTCTGTCAGCCTTTTTAGTGCTATGAGGAAAGCATGTAGAAAACACACTGGCAGAAACACTTCTTTAGATGCTTCTTGAGACTCAAGTGTGACGAAATAGCAAAATGCAGGGCAAATGCTCCACAGTTTGAGCTTAATGCCAGCGCAGAGCCAGCTCCTTCCCAAGCCTCGTGTGTGCAGACCCACAAGCCCAGTGCTTTCCTTACGGATGTGGTCTGTGTTATTTGCCTGCCAGACACATCATTTGTTTTGCACCAGTTTTCATAGATGGAGTGAAATCTCTAGCTTGTGCCTTACTAGAGCCATTAATAAGGTAGGCTCTAAGGCCCTGGGCAGGGGGAGCCCAGGCTCGACTCTGAGAGCTGCTCGGTGAACTGCCCTCTGGTGGCCCCTCCCTGGCAGGCCTTGAACGTCTGCTCTGCACTCTGGAGAGAGCGGTCAGTGCTAGTGGATGACTTTTCAAGCCCATTTAACATCCAAGAGTCCCTGCGGCTTTTTAGAGGTACAAATGTGTCCTGCCATCGCTGGCGTCTGGATCGGAGCGGCGACATCAAAGTTGCTTTGATCCATACCCTCCCCAGTACCTGCCACACCTGATTGGGGTGCTGAGTGATCAGGAGAGCGGCTTGTGCTTAGCAGACCCTGCAGCTAAAGAGTCACAGGGATGGGACCCCACTGGGATCAGAAAGGTTCGCTGCTCTGAAAGTCCCTTCAAGTGGATGTACTTAGGAAATCACTTTGTGATTTTTCCTGAGTCTTGATGGAGAAAAACTAAAAGAAGCAAAGGAGGCTTCTGATGGCTCTAAAACCAAACATGTTTTAAAGCCTCCAGTCATTTTTGTGCCTTTTATAAAATTACTCAGGTGACTGTGAGTTCTATGAGCATAATCGAGAGGGCCATTTGCTTTGGATTTACTTCATGGTAGCACCCGCTTCCTGATCTCTGTTCATGGGATGTTCCTCATATGAAGATTTCATGCTTAAAATAATAACACTGTCCAATCCTAAGAGCCAGGACCTCTTATACGCCGTACAGAAGACTCAACTCTCTTGATTTATTTGCAGTCCGAGTCCAGAAGTGAACAAACCTAAAATGAAACAGTGTTCTCATAACAGAGACCACTGATCCTTATTTAAAATCCCTTGGGGTCTTGTACATTGAAATTCAGAATTTTTTAAATTTTAGGGAAGAAAAATATCTGATGAATGCATCATCTATTGGCTCACTCCCCGCAAAACCAACCACTAGCGCTCTGGATCTTCTACCACCAGGCACCGGTGCATCTGCAGAGGTGCATGTGTACAACAGAAGTTCCAAATAGCCTCATGTCAGCTCAAGTCAGTGCCAAATGAGTTCCAAAGAACTTTTATTACAAAGTTTAGCATTCTGGGATTCTGGGCAAGGAATTATAAATTAGTATTATAAGTCCTTCACTTTCAAACAAGTTCCATTCCAAAACTGTTCGTAAGTTGGATTTATTCATAAGCCAGCAAAGTCAGTCTTACATAGTACACCTATAAAAAGTCCACAACTCAGATGTTCCTAAGTCAGGAATTTACAGTGTCTTGTAGAGACTCTGTCTTCCACTGCAGAGGCAAAAATGTCAAAATTAGGAATGCCTTTCTATGCTGTATTTGCTTTTTTTCTCCCTACTGAAATATTTTAAAGTACAATTTGAATCAAAGAGTTTTTAAAGCAAAATCTCCTCCAAGGAATTGGTTGGCACCTGAGGAAGTTATGTTTAAAGTTGCTTTCTTTAATCTGCAAATAGGTTAAAGCAAACTTCTATTTTCCAATGCAAATCAGTCCTCCTGGTCATTTACTCATTCATTCGTTCATTCAGAATAAATGTTTATTTAACACTTGCTACTTGTGAAAACCAGCCAGGCTAGCACAGACTCTTGGAAGGGTATGGAAGCAGTAGTGAGTCGAAACGTCAGAATGTAAGGATTTAAACCACCGAGCACAATATTCACAAAAAAGTAATTACTCAGGAGATGACCACTTTGAACGGAAACAGCTAGCAAAATTGACTCAAGGGACTGACGGTTTGTGTCTCAAGCCTTCGGACTTCACAGAATGGCAGAGGCTTGGACTGCCAGGCGTGGCCGGAAAGCCCTGATGTTAGTGAGAACAAACCTTTGAGTTTCTGAGAAAAAAAGGGGGGTGTGGCTCACTTAGTCAGCCAACCAGGGAGGCTCAGCAATAGAGAGTCCATCCAGAAACACACCAGAAGCTGGTTTTTTGTGGCTAAAAAGGGATTAAAAACAACAGCAGATTTTAGCAGCGCTCTGTGAAGCCCAGAGCGGACCCACATAGAGAATGTTAGAAAACACAAAGTGAAGACACCAGGGATGGTGAGAAAGAAGACACTGACCTTAAACGGACACATGGACCGAACATACAAACTATAAATTAAACACTCGCTCTGTCCCTGGTATAGAAATCTCCCTGGCTCTGTCAGGAACTGAGGTCCCCACAGCGGTCCGGGATGGGGAACGCCCGAGCAGCTGGTTCCCAGGCCCAGGAGCCACACGGGCTGAGCAGAGAGCCGGAGCAGCCGGCCTCCCTTGCCGCCATGCGGCGGGCTGGCTCCATGAAGAACCCTTTGTTCTTCCTCTCAGTAGCCACTACAGTTGCTCTGTGTTTTATTTCCAATTAAATTTTGCCTAATCCCAAACTACAGAAAAACAGAGCGGCTGGCACTCCTCCTCTCTCTCCCGCAAGCACTGCGGGCTGCAGAGAAACCGGTCATTGTACAAGCTCCGCCTCAGACACGCCATGAAAGACGCATATGCCACCAGTTTGCCGACAAGTGCTTTCAAAAAGGTGCTTAATGGGCCCCTGGACCCCGGGCCGCCAAGGCAGCCTGTCAATGGCGCCTCTTGTTAGGGTGGTTGCTATAGCGAGCTCTTGTTTTTAATTCAGCTGCACAGTAAATAATACTTAATACACAGTGGGAAACAAATGGCCACTATAAATTGCTTGCTCTTCATCTGGTCAGAAAGGGGCATTTATGCTGTGAGGGCCAGGGAGGAGCACCTGCTTCCTCAGCTTATTTGGATTTCAACTCTCTTGCCACCTGGCAAGGTATTTAGGCTTCTGGGTTTCAAATACTTGTATCAACATGAAAATCAGATTTATTAGCATTTTAAAAATGATATTTAACACAAATATTTCCTAGTTTATCTGGGCTGAGACTAAGCAGGAGGAAGTGGAACTTCTGCTCATCAACAATCCAACATCTCATAACACTCAAGAGCTAGAAACTTTGGGGAGAAAAACCATAGGGCCAAAAAAAAAAAAAAGAAAGAAAGAAAGAAAGAAAACGTGGCTTAGTAGCCATCTATAGCACATGATAAATAGTCGAGAGCTTTGGGACTGTCTGAGTGCACTGGAAACAAGGAAAAATGGTCGTGGGCTAAAAGAAACTCAAGGGGGATAAAGAAAGGAGCCCCCTCCTGGTGACACACAGCTGGAGGGGTGAGGAATTCTCCGCTGCTGGGGAAGAGAAATAAAGGAGCAGAGAGGTTAATAAAATGGGGACATAGTCCTCTCTCCAGACACAGTGAGGTGAAAATTACTTATCACTTGGTGCAGTGGATGTGAGAACAGGCCAGTGAGCGAGTGTGTGGCAGGGAATATTTGTAACAGATAAGCAGTCTCCACGATGCCCTGCAACAGGCTTCTCCACAGAGCAGCATCTCGCGAGTGCTGTCTCCTCATTACAGGACAACAGCTGTTTCTGACTATAATTAGCTCACAGTTGAATAGTTAGCTCTAGTCTCTTACACCTGTACCACACACAACATGGAAATTACAGAAGCACATGTTGTTTTTTTCTTAAATCGCCTCCACTTACACACGTTGTTAAGCATCTAATAGAAAACAAGCGCACCTTCGCTGGTTCTTTTCCTCCTTGGCTTGCTTTTTAAAAGCAAGTTGGGAAACTCTTTGCTTTTATAGGCCCCAGTTCCCATTTCCAGTCTCACCTCCATGCTCCACAGCCCCCCTGAATTAAAGAAAGTCTCCAGCGTTGTCAACCAACCCACCACGCATCAGGCCATAAAATCTTATTTTCAGCCACCTGCAGGACGATGGAGGGAAGAGGAAAGTGAACTGGGAAGGGGGCGGGGGAGAGCTCCAGCTGGCCACCGAAGATGGTTTCAACAGATTCTTCGGGGATGGAAGGGTGCAGATCTGGGGTCATTTCCTGTCGGGTCTGTGCTGCGTGGGGGGAGAATCCATAATCACACTGCCTCACAGTTCCATTAGTGTCAGAACTCATTAGGAGCCCAATGCACTCGGCAGCAGTGGGCACACAAAAGAAAGAACCCGCCAAAGTCTACAGACTGACTGCACAGTGGTTGTTAGAACTGGGGGCAGGCAGGAAGGAGGGATTGTAAAATTTCCGACTGGTAATTAGAGTCAGCAGGGAGGCAGATAGGCAATAGCAGGCCTCTCATTTCTCTCCTGGGGGTTGTAAAGGATTGGCAGGGGTGCTTTCTTCCAGGAGTGAGGCGACGGGTCCTGTGCCATCATTCACAGAGAAAAATGATCATCCATCTGCACCTTGTTTCTGGGTGAAGCCAAGGTGGTGGACTGTGGGTGCTGCTGTTACTGGGAACTGGTTAGGGCAAGGAGAACAGGATGGCCGTGGATTATTAACCAGTGCCACTTAGCTGGTGATAGACTAGCTGATGTATAATAAGTTAATATGAATGAGTTCATATTCCCTGGGTAAGGACACTTACGAAGGCTGTGGAGCATGACAAAATATGGCACCATTATTATCTGTGTACCAACTAGCTTTGGCATTATAGTATGTCATTGTTTTTTTCAGGTTCAACTACAACAAAAGAAGCAATATGATATAAGGGAAACAGATACAAAATGGCTCACTTTGGCTAGTGTGTTTGCTTTCACATTGACTTTTTAAAATCTAAAAGCATAGCCAACCAAAGGGGATTTTTAAAACTTTGTAATTGAAGTGTAATTTATGTGCAATAAAATGCACCTGTCTGAAGTGTGAAATTCGGGGAGTTCTGGCGATTGCATGCCTTTGTGTAATTAGCACTCCGATCCTGTTCAGAACACTTCTGTCTATCCAAAAATGTTTCCTCTTCCTCTGTTGCACCCAGTCCCCTCCTCCATTTCCCCTCAACCCCAGCCCCAGCCAACCACTGATGCTGATTTCAGTCCTTAGGATTTTGCCTTTTCTAGAACTTACAACGGAAATGGAATCGGGCAGTGGGTAGGTTTTGAGTCTGGCCTCTTTCAGCTAGTCCAATACTTTCAAAAGGATCTGTGTTGCTGTGTTTTTCAGTAACCTGTTCCTATTGCCTTCTGGGTAATGTTCCTTTGCATGAATATACCACAGTTTGTTTACCCAGTTCCCATGGAGGGGCATTTGAGCTACTTCTGGTTGGAGGTTATTATGAATAAAGCTACTAAGATGAACATTTAGGTACAACTCTTGCTAGAGCTTACAACTCTGTAAAAAAATCTTGATGAATTTTTCTGTTAACAAATAGGAAAATAAATAAAATAAACTGATGTAACAATCAGCCTAATTCAGTCATAGGAATAAGTATTACTTGGGGTTTTGGAGAATGTGGCTGCAGAGAAAGAAGAAAACAATGACAGGATGAGTTTCAGGTGCTGTCTCTCATGAAGAGGCGTGAAACTGGAGCCTGAGGTTCAGGTGGCCCTTCCGTCAGTCCTCATGGCTGAGTCACACTGTCACAGTCAAAATCAGTGAGTGGACAGCGCGTGTGAATCACAAAATAATATTGCATTAAACACACCAGACTTGCAAACAGAATTTCCTTCAACAGTTTATAATCTCAGAAGATTATACGGCTGCGCACCAAATATGAAATGGAAGTGCAAAAATTGAGTAGATAACATTTAATTGAGACTTTTGGTAGTTTCGAATCCAAAAGTCTACACATTGTAAAACTACATATATCAAATTAAAGTACTTCTCCATGTAAAGAGAAAGAATTAAATAGTACTTCCTTGGGCTTCATTAAAGCAACATTTCTGAAGACCGTGGGGGAATGGAGTGCTGTCCACTGATCAGAAAGCAATCAGACAAGGGCCAATGGGACAAAGGACAGAGTGGTCTATGTCTGTTTCCCGAGGCCACCATTTACACAACGAATTGGCTCAGCCTATGTGTCAAAACACAGTGGCCTACGTCCTGCCGTGCTAAACGTCAAGCTTTGTTCTGTGGGCTCCTTGCAGCCACAGGGTCAGAGCTTTGGGAACTGCAGCTGCGCTGTCCTATGAGGAGGTGTGTGCTGTGGAGGAGAGGAAGATGGCTACTCCGCCACTCCATGCCGGCTCCCTGGCTGGTTGTCATAAGAACCGCCTTCTTGCCAACAGCAATAATCTCGATCATTCTCAAAAAAGCTGGAAAAGTACTGAAACAAGAAACCATTTTAAGCACCAATTTTTAAGCCAAAGCTTTATTTTCCAGCACACCTGAAACCAAAATGATTCTGATTGCATTCTGTTTTCCTAGTTCCTTTGTTAGAGGTCTTGACCTTAACTTTCCTATTATACATTTCAAGCTTTCTGGAGGCTAGCTTTACCCTGAGGGAAAATAATGATACAAATAAGCTTTAAAATTTTTTTGACCTACCCCTACATCTTAGGGTCACCACTGAAACACATTGGATTGAAAATCTGCAAGGTCTTAAGGCCAAGCTCACAGGAAAACTAGAAGCTGTGAAGGACATAGATCTGCTGAATATATTAAGTGCGCATATGTGTATGTGTGTTTTTTTCTAACCCTCTAAGGTAAATTTATATCAATCCATACAGATGTACTCTCTTCTGTTTATTATTCCCAACTGTATAATGAAGGTTAATGTTGTGCAAAGGGAAAAAAAATCTGGAGTTTGACAGCTTTCACCTATTTTATTTTAAGGCAAAAACAAAGAAAATGAAAGCTTGTTCTTTGGGCCAGCAATTCTCCCTCACTAATTCTACCCAGACTGGATCGTCTTAAATCTGATTTGGGATTTGAGCATTATTTGGATTAGCTCATTAGTGGGGCACTGTTCTGACAAGCCACTAATCTGAGGCACTGGTGCACAGCGCCATGACAATATTACGCTGAAAATGAGAGATCTAATGAGATTAGACAGATCCTAGTGCAAATGGCCTAACAGATCTATGAGTCTGGGAATGTAGGGCAGGGACAGATTGAGGCGTAAACTGAGCTAGATCACAATAGCCCCACACCGGTAGGTGATTCCAATTCAAACGCAGCAGGTTGCACCTTTGCTAGGCAGATTCTGTGGAATAGCAAACAGCTATTAAAATGTAAGGACTATGAAAGGTAATGAATTATCTTGGGGGTATAGGTACTAGGGACAGGGATTGTGAGCAGAGAGGGGGCTGTATGGTTAAACGAATGCTCCTCACATCTCTGCAGTCGAACTGCTGAAGTCACAACCAATGGATCAACTAGCAGCTGGGAAGAGTAACCTCTACTATTCTGTAGGAACTTGGTCTATCCGGGCTACTCAGAGAAACTCCGCTGATGTTATCCCCTTTATTGCAGGGATTTTTCTCTCCTCCCCTCACTTGAAATTTTAGTTGCTTTTAAGCAAAGCAGAACATGTTGGTTCCCTTTTTGTTTACAGTGGGGCTGTCGCTAAGACCTGAAAATCCTGAACTCCAACAATGCATGATTTATAATGTCCAGATGTGGTTATGGGGCAGCAGACAGCACACGGCGGAGGGGGACTCTGTGCCTCCCCCATCCTCTTCCCTCATTGTTCGCTCGAAGAAGAAAACAAAAGTTTCCATGGCATTTTCTTGCTTCTAAGTGGAAAATCAAGCCATTAACAGCCTAGGAGTCGGCCCCCTGGGACGCAGTTCCTTTCTCATATTGTGCTGTTGCGCCACCTACTGGTAACTTTTAGGACTCCTGCTTGCTAATAGAGCTTCTCCCAATTTAGAAATCTTCCTTAAGCATAGAAGAAAATCCGAAGTTAGCTCATTCTTTGAATCATCCGTAAATTGAGCGATATTGTAAGACAAAATCAAATATATTTTCAGTACGTGTTAATAAAATATCAAGTCAAACATGTGGTTCTTTTCGTATATCCCTTTTTGCCAGATATTCAATGAATTAAGTTTCACGTTGCTATGTAAATAGCTAGAACCGAATTTAAAACAGAACTGGGTTCTACTTTTCTGTTTACCTTTCAAGAGTGTTTAGGGATCGGAGGTGAAAATCATGTGATAACTACCGGATTATATAGTACATCTATTTAAAATTTCTTCAAAGGTAAAGGGGGACCTCAAAGAGTACTAGAACAAGTCAAAAGTGCTAGTGCCAACCTGAGACAAATAGAAGACAGACAAATGCCTGGTGTTATGGAATTTTAAGAACTTTCTAAAGCAGAGAAAGGATTCCAAAGGAGAGATTAATAAAAACTTTTACCTAAGAAATTTATCTTCCAAAGAATGTTTTAACCTTCGCTACCAGAAAACAGAAGGCAGGTGAAAAATGGCATCAGAGTCCCAGGTCTCAAAACACAGAGTTCTAAGGATCATTGGGAGATGACTCTGGACACTGTTAAATGTTATTCTTACAAATGAAGCGTGGATGTATCTATAGGGTTACTTATTTTCTACGCAGGGGAAAAAAAATAAAAGCTGAGAGTAGGAGAGGAGTGGATTATCCCCAAACTTCTCTACTATAGGGGAGAATGATTCACAACTCAAAAGATCATTTTCCCAAACACAGATGCTTATAAGAATCTAGGCAGTGAAAGAGAGGGTTTTTAACTTTTCCTTTCAATGAAACCCACAGCAGTTTTTTTTTTTCTTTTCTTCTTAAGGTTCATGAAATCCTTTTGTCATTCAACTATAGCTGAGCAGTAATCTATTATTTCACTTAAACACACACCAAAAGAGGTGATGTTGATTAATCAAAGTAGAAGAAGCAGACATGCTTTGGAAACAAAAACTCAGTGCTTTAGCAGGAATGCCCAGGGCCCTCAGAAACTCTGTTGCTAGGGAGATGGTTACCAGGCACAGGTGCTTTCATGGCAGCTGCATTTACAGAGGGGTGGCCCCCTGGCAGCTTCTCTGATACCCTTTGGACTGATGTTGTGAATGAAGAGTTTTTCAAATATTTAATTTTCCCTGTTGGTTGGCAAGAAGAGACTGTGCTATATAACTGCTTTTCTTAAACATGGTTAGGAAAACAGAAAAATGAAAAGTGGGGAGAAGGAGAACATGATCCGAGAGTCACAGCAAATATGGGAGATGGGAGACATGGAGAATGAAGCAAGCCAGAAACAATGCACGCTGATAATCTTGAGCTGTGCTCTGAGTTTGGGAGCAAAGCTGACTCAGGCGGACAAAGAAGCTACCATGATGTGACTTCTGTTTACCATAGTTTCTGAGGGAGGACAATAAACCAAGCACCTCCCACCTCCTGCCACACCAGTTCCTTCCTCACATCACCAATAGGTTTTCTGGGCATGGGCTCAACACACCAAGAGCCAGCATCGGACTGGTGACAATGGGCACACCAAATGCTAATGTCACCTCTTTTTTATTTTTGAGATAGGGTCTCGCTTTGTAGTTCAGGCTGGCCCTGAGCTCAGCCTCAAACTCATATCACAGCAATCCTCCTGCCTCTGCCTCCTGAGTGCTGGGATTACAGGCGTGAGCCACCACGCCCGGCACTGTGGTATGTGGTATTGGTTGCTGCTGGGTGTGAGTCTCCACACCCAGTATGGTATGTGGTTACTGGGATCAAACCCGGGCCCTTGCGCTTGCAAGACAGGTGCCAGAACCACTGAGCTAACTCCCCAGCTTAATGTCCCCTCTTTTATTAGGTCTGATTTTGAACCCTTTTTTGCCTCCAAATTTATTCTTCTAGAGGTTTTCCCAGTATTTGAAATCCTTAAGTAAGATGTAGCAGTAAACATTTTCCAGCACCAGCTTTACTTGTAGGAACACTGTTGAGTGAAGTGTGGGTATATTTGTACACTCAGGGTAAGAGCAAACATGGTCTTGTGAGTAGTGAATCTCAGAACCTGACTGGGAAAAAGAAAATGATGCAAAAGTAGAAGAGTATCTTTTTCCTCTAAAGTTGAGGAGTGAAGATAAACTGAGTGTAGATGCTGATGAGAAACATTTTGGATATTTGAAGATAGAATGTTCCTGAGTTGGGTGTTTTGGGAAGCATGTGTGTGCGTGTGTGTGTGTGTCTGTGTCGTGACCTTGAGGTTAGGTAATATGAAGGTGGCAGCGTAGAAGATGACAGCGAGAGAGGCAAAGCAGTAGGTGGCTATCTTCACAGTTTGGAATCACTGAAGGTTAATACGCTATGTATCTATTCTGTTGTGGAAGTCCCACTCTTTAAGAAAGAAAAACAAAATTATACATAGTTATGTTTGTTATTTGTTCATGAAAGTAAAGAATATCCTATGTAGACATGTCGGGTCACCACAGGATCCATACTTTGCCGAATTCAGTAGAAGGGCAGTGCCACTCAGGTCAGTTGCCTCCTGCAGCCTTCAGGCACTGAGTGCCCACTGGGTGTTAGAAGTGGGTGGAATCTGTAGGGTTGTTTCCATGGCTGGTAGACAAGAAAGCACCGTTAGGACAAGGGGAGACCGTGAGTTACTTTTGTAGGGAATGACATACCTCATTCGTTCAGATATTTACCCTTTAGTTTGAGTAATGCAAATATATTTTTATCTTTGAGGACAAGAAGAGGGGAGAAGGTTGTTCTGCATGGAGCAAGAGAGGGAAAGTGGAGGGACAGGCTACTAAGAGGTCTAAGGCTTCATGGAGCAGGTGCCGTTCAGCTAGGGTTTACACTTACTTCTGTGGGCTTATCCCAACATGTGTTAGGAGCCAGGCAGTTTTCTCTGGTCTAAGCTTCTGCTGGGACTCAACATGCTGGATGAAGCAGGCAGGGGCAAGGATCGTTCCAAAAGGGAATTCAGCCATTCTTCCATTCAAGGAAGAGAGGGGGTATGGCGGGGATCATCACAGGTAATTAAATCTCTTTTGTACGTTCATCCAAATCATACCCAAATTGGACCATGAATTTACTGACTACCATGTGAAGTTTGCCTATGTAGTGACGCTAGATAATGTCACATCTGGCTTTATAAAGCTACCGTATAAGGCTAAAAGGTACCAGCAGCCTGTATGCAAATACTTCCTTGCTGCATTTTGGTGTCTTAGTAGAAAATCAAACTGCTCTCTACCTTCAATCCCATTTAAATAAAAACATTCACTTGCCTCCAACAAACAGAATACATTTCCAAGCTGATTGATGCTTTTCCATTTATTTTATAATGAATTTTCTCCTCAGCAAGGGATTGTTCTCTAGAATGTCAAGGAGAAAGTATTTCCCAAATCATGTGCTGTGATTGGCTGGCTTGTGCCTAACAGATAGTGTGTCAGGAGGTGGGGAGGAAGAAAGCAGTGATTTGTCACATGACGCTTGGTCTTCCATGCAGAGGTGCTTTGTAATGTCAGCTTTCCACATCTCAGCCCACAATCCAATCCTCACCCACTTCTTCCCCAACTCTCCTCCCATATCTTTCCATCTCTCTGTCTCTTCTCTCCCCCTCCATCTCTCTCTCTCTCTCTCTCTCTCTCTCATACACACACACACACACACACACACACACACACACACACACACACATTTTACCTCTTCAGATCTATCACTGACAGAACAGTTATTAAACAAAACCTCAACCTAGGGAATTAATAATCTAAAAGCTTCATTTCTTTGTCACATCTTAGGGCCTGAAGGGAAAGTGCTTTGTGCTCATAGGAAGACCAAAGTACATTCATCACCTAGAGGAAAGGGAGGGGTCTGTGATCCTTTAATACTCCTCAAATGAACACAGAGAAAAAGAGAGGGTTTCTAGGAAGTGTTTGTCAACACAAAGAGGTCATATACCAGTTTCTGGAAGGCTTTATGGTCCCCGGGGGTCCGGAGGTTTGGAAAGATGTGGTTGTGTTTGGGGATGAGGGTGGCAATGGCCTAGGCCAGTGCCTGCCAGTCACAGGTTGAAAAGGAAGAATTGGGAAGGACACCACTGGGCCTTTCTCTCTGAGTGTGATTATTTTAGTACCTTCACAACCAGCTGGTGAAGGGACTGTGGACTTCGTGAAGGTCGAGGACATTGGGAAAGACAAGAGCTGCAGATGTGGCTCTCCAAAGCTCAGCTACAGCGTGCGTGTGCACCCCTTCAAGCTCAGCCCTGTGCTTGCATTCATTTTGGCAGCAGCCGTCATCCCTCTGTGTGCAATCACCCGTGAAGGACATGAAGTCTGGGCAGGAAATAGCCTTTCTTTGTCCCTCTTGACCTTATTCCCTGGGACACTTGTGACTTGTCACTCCTGTAAAACAGGAGAAAAGAGAAGTCAAGAGGCTCGATAGACAACTAAAATCAATGCATCCCCATAAGACAAGCAGTGCAGCTGGCTCCAGCATTATCAGCATCACAAATTTCATTTGTCAGTTTGAGCAAAGTTGTGATCATCATCACAAACAAAGGGCATCGTAATCTCGTGTCTGCACTTCCTGTTGGAAATGTCTGATTATTGTGTAAAATGTGCTGCCCTGGAAGTTTCCTTCCTGGTGTCTGGGTTGCAATTACAAATCAGAGCCACTTGTTCATAGTTCCTGCCATTACTATCATGTTGATCTCACTCAGGCTGATGTTGAGGGGCATGCAGGCTGCAAGTGTGACGGAGTCTGTGCCACAGAGACAAAGCTTTACTGAGGTACCATGGGAGCACATGATGAATGCTCCATTCTCCAGCCTTGGATATACATTTCTGGGAGACTTTCTTTACAGGTCTCAGAAGTTCCAGTCAAATAGACCCTCCATGACCTCTGGCAGTAACCTTGAGATTGCACCATTGTATTGGCTCTTACCCCCCATCCCCCCAAACACTCCCTTGTTCTTATTTCTTGTAACTTCCTGCCAAATAAACCACCTTCACCTATGTGCTTGATTTTGGCTTGGCTTTCAATGAAAATGACTTCAGAAGATAGCTTTTGGGTACATATACAAAGATATCTGTCTATATGACCGACTTCCTAATACCAGAGTTTTTATCTCAAGTCTCAGACCCAGCCTGACAACATTGACTGGAAGCTAGTCACCTGTCACAGAGAGCAAGATGTAGCTAGCACTGGAGATGGCACAGTAGCTTACCAGCATCCAGGGACACGTGAGAGTCTGCAAATGCTGCATCAAGTGCTGTGAGTGAGAGTAGTTAAGAACACCCTTAGCCTCCTAGGTCCAGGATGCCATCACAAACGAGGATGAGTTTCCCCAACCTTGAGATCTTCAAGTATATATGGAAGGCATTGTTTTGCTCATCTTTATCTTGACCTCTATGTGTTCTGGAATTTTTTGTACATAACTTAAAAATAAAAATGTACACGTGTAGGAGTGCTTGTTCAATCACTGTACTCATGGGATCCACAAATGAAGAGATTGAAGTTCACTTAACCAGTTCTGATATAGGCTTGTTTATGTTCAAAACTTTGCTCTGTAATGTACAAGCTGGATAGTTTTGGCAGCTGACAGTCTCATTGTGTCTCTGTGCGCTCACTTCTTACACAAGGAAGATAGTAATAACTACTTCAAGGTGATTGAGAATAATAACTAGATAAGCCCCTAAGGTACCTAGACAGTGCCTGACACATTGGAAGTACTCAATAAAGGCTAATAATGATTCTTGCCGGTCTGAGGGTTTTGTTGAATTGATATTCAACCACATCAGGAAGCTTTCTTTTCAACTGTAAGAGCTTGTAAGTTGATACTTTTAACTTTCCTGAGAAACACGAAATGCTGACAATACCAATATTTATTCAGTATTTCTATGTCTTATTTCTTTATCCTGATGTTCACTTCCATATTGTGAAATGGAAGTGGCAATGGTAGGTAATCTCCAGTAGAGCTCTGTCTACAGTCTCCTTTTCTAGAGGGAGGGAGTTATGAAGCTATAGAAGAGTACTTCTATTTATCTTTAAGTTGTTAAAAGATATTTTATTTGTTTGCTTGTTTCGCAGTACCAGAGATCAAACTCGGGCCCTTGTGCTTCCAAGATAGGCTAAATCCCCTGCCTAGAAGATTTTATTTTATATCATGGAGGGAAAGTATCAGTCCTCAAGAACTAAAACAAAAACTGAAGAATAAAATGTATGCCGACTATCCGAAGTCTCTCTGAGCCTGCCAACCTCAACTAGGAATCGGGGTCAGCAGTGGCTTTTGGATTATGTTGATTACAAAGACAACAGTTGGTTCCAGTCAAACTTGAAAATGTCTTGGTGGGGAGACTAGCTCTTGTTGGTTGGCCAGAAGTTCTAGAGTAACACCACTACTAATTGGTTCACCCTCAGAAGTACAGGACTATCACTGATCGGTTGGTACCAGGTATTAGTTCAGTAAAATAAGTGACCATCAGTCAACTAGATTTTAGTGAACTGTCTGAGGATCAAACAACAAGTAGCGAATAGTGGCTGGAAAATCCAAAAAGCACAACCAAACAAATACTAATGAAGACAAAAAGTTATCTCTAAAGATGGGCAGATAAATACTAACAGATGAAACACATTGGGATGTTCCTGGTTCTAAGAAGTGGGTTTGAGTTTGGAAGTCCAGTGAAACAAGAACATGATATATGGAAAATATGATAAAAACAAAACATGTTTTCCTTGGTTGGCCCAGCATGCCATTGTTTTTATGGATATAAAATCAAAGGTAATAAAACATAACCTGAAAGGGTAAGTACTATTTAGATATCTAGACAACCATACTGAAAATAGTTCTTAGCAATAGTAGGCCCTTGGCTAGTTTTCAAATGCCATAATTTGGGGCAATGGGAATAAGGGAGTTGTCGAGAAAGATGGTAAGACTTATGTTCTATTTGCTTATAAATACCAGGAAGATTGCCCATCCTGAGAACAAGACCTGAAGTCACAAGATGCACACCTGGTTCTCAGAAAGTGTCCATAACAGATCCACGCAGTACAGAAACCATTTCTTAAGGCCAAGATAAAGGGATAGATGAGATAGTAGAGTGATAAAATGTAGAGTTTTCTGAGTACTCAGCTCCAACCCCTGAATAAGGATGAATGGGTGTTTTAGTAGCAGTACTACCTGCATCCTCAGAAAATAAACACACGGGTGGCCAAAGGAAGAGACCTTATGAAAAGGACTATTTGCGTGCATACAGGCAAAAATTAAGAGCATATAAAGGATGCAGAGAGTAGGTGGGGCACACCTGGGCTCACAGGGCAGGAAGGAAAGAAACAGTGGTGTAGAAAACAAAGAAGAGTTAGAGCTTATGCAGCAGGATTTTATGGTGTTATGTTTTCAGTTACCAAGGGTCACAGTGGTTCACTGTGCAAAGCTGAGGGGTCTGAAGAAGGAACAACTTGACCTCTCTGCCTCCAACTCTGTCCCTTTCTGCACTCAGCCAATCAGCTAGAGGGCCTGGGAGATGCAGTCTCGGGAGCAGTGCTGTAGGGTACAAGGGAGAATGAACAACGCAGGGAGTGAGTGAATGGAGGAGGTAGCTGAAGGAGAATCAGGGGACTGCTCGCGTTGGGAGGCATCCAGCGAAGGTAGATCACTGATGCTTCTGATACACTTTGGGGTTTAGGTACGCGGTGTGGACTCCTAGGCCGTACTGCGGTTCCTCTGTCAGTGTGCATGCGGATGTGGGCTGTAGGCACAGAGTTCATCCTGAAGCTTGTGTCACAAGCATAAGCAGTGTGGAGTCGAAGCCACCATAGTGTGTCTGTCTTTTTGTCACTGTGTCAAATTATGGTACTTGGAGGAGATGGGAAAGGTAGCGAACTGTTTTATTCAGTGGTGTAGATACCGAGGCAAAGACCCACCGCTTCTGCGAATCCAATGGAGCCTCATTGAGACACACGGCGTACACAGGGCGCTGCCCTTTATGAATAACCAGCTCAAGCTTCTGCCTCAGACTATGGCCAGGGCTTTGTGAACTAATGGTGTGGGATGCAGAAAAGGCGCTGTGAAGGGAGCAAATCTCTCTTTAAAGGGAACATTTTGTAGAAATCCCATTTTCTCTGGGGCTCAAAGCCAGACCGACTTAGTGGATTAAGCTCTGAAGTTTCACTACAGGGATGGATTTCAGGTCAATGCCAGCCTGCAGATCTGTGTGGGGGATGGGAGAGACCCACCATGAAATGAACCAGTGACTGGAGCAGTGTCGCTAAGACACCCCATCCTGAGTCACAGAACCATGTTGAATTAGCATGGGGTGCAGTGAGGAACCTAGAAAGGACCAGTGCTATCAAAATAAAGCTGACACTCAACCATACAGTGTCTGCTGGATGTTTAACCTGGGGCAATCGCCCAACGCCAGCGCCAAGGAGGAAAGCCATCTTTGCTTTGTGCCAGTCGAGTGTATTTTTTTGTCAGTTCCAGACAAACTTACATAATGATTTCTGTCACCTCAGAATGATTTTTCCATTTAAGTCACTACAAATGAGGCGAAACGCAGGTGCTTCTTGCCCTCACTGCACGCGCTCTGAGCATCCACAGCTTGGAGTGCACCCAGCAGCCACCTCATGGGCGCGCGCTTGCACACCATGCGACAGTGTGCTGGAGAGAGCGCCCCAGGTGTTCTGAAATCAGTGGGAGTCGAGGGAAGACTGCACAATAGTCCTGGCATAATTAAGATGGCATCCCGGTATCAGGGAATTGCACAC
This sequence comes from Petromus typicus, assembly GCA_004026965.1. Taxonomy (NCBI): domain Eukaryota; kingdom Metazoa; phylum Chordata; class Mammalia; order Rodentia; family Petromuridae; genus Petromus; species Petromus typicus. The sequence goes on from PVIR01013747.1 coordinate 34,889, forward strand.
TCCCTTTATTCTCCTCTCTCACTACCTAGCTCAATTGCTGTTTCAGGTCTGATGATGCGGAAATGGTACTGGGAACCACAATTACAGGTTAAGGGTGTGACACGTCCTGCAGAGAGCTTCTGAGCTGTCTGTCTTACAGGCCTCCTGTCCTCAGTCTAGGATCTATGACTCTTTTAACCTCAGGGCAGATACTGATATTAGAGCACAATCTCCAGACTAGTTTATTCCGATGTGATCAGGGACACATCAGGATCGCACAGGTTATTTCAAGATATTTTTTGTAGGTGTTTGAGCATTCCCCCTCCACCTCCTCCTTTGCAACCAGCAGCTCTGTGAGTGTGAGTAGATATATAAATTGGATGATCTCTGTCCTCTGTGCTGCACTTCAACTGTATTGTGTCTGAGCCTGAATAAAATGCCTCACGTGCTATCACATGGGTAGCAGAAGCTGGTGAGAATGCTCTGATGTTCTTTCAGTGCTTGGATAAAGCGAAGGGTCTGGATTTCCATCTTTTTAAGATAGTTACTATTTCCCTAATGAGATGCTTATTTATTCCTTAGACTAATATTTACTGAATGCTAAGCAAGAGCTGAAGTAGGAGGACCAGTTGGGAGGCTACTGTATTAGTCAAATGAAGAGGCATTAGTGGCTCAGGGTAGGAGGTGGTAGGACAGGCACGGAAGTGAACACTCAAGTAAGGTACTTTGGATGTAGAACTAACAAGAGAAACTATGGACTACAATAGTAATGAATACAAATAAAAATCCTCTTTTCTCTCACATGAATAGTTGCAATGGGGAAGAAAGATAGCTAACAATTATATGCACGTAAAGCATACTATTAAATAATCTAGGAAGAAAAAGGACAACATGTTGGGAAGAGTGAATGATTATTAACATTCGGTGACCCTGGATGGCTTCCTGTTAGGATGAAGTTGAAGGTTGAAAAGGAGCCAGACAGCCAAGGAGCTGGGCAACTCCAGTCTAGGTAGATGGAAGAGCCTATGTGCTAATCCCAGGGCAGGCTGAACTTGGCATATCCTAGGAATCGTCAGGAGGCCACTAGCTAGGAACTGCCTATAGAGTAGTTGGAGTGTGTGTGTGTGTGTGTGTGTGTGTGTGTATCACTAAGTTCATATAAAGTGAGTGTTTAGATTCTATCCTAATGAAATTTGAAGTCAGTGCATACTTTGATATAACATATAAGATATAGAAGCATATGAAGAGATGTTCAACATCACTAGTCATTCAGGAGATGCAGATGAAAACAACTCTGAGATTTCATCTCACTCCACAAAGAATGGCAGCTAGTTCAAAATTAGTCAGCAATAAATGTTGGTGAGGCTGCAGAGAAAAAAACCCTTCTCTACTATAGGTGGGAGTGTATACTTGTACAACCCCTGTGGAGGTCAGTTTGAAGATTCCTCAGAAAACTACAGTTAGAGGTACCATTTGACCCTGCTATTCCTCTGCCAGGTATAAATACAAAAGAATTAAAAGATTCATATCACAGTGACATATGTGCACCCATGTTGATAGCAGCTCAGTTGTGATTGCTAAATCTTGGAAACAACCAAAATGTCCATCAGATGGAGACTGGATAAAAAAGTTGTAGTTCTTCTACAGAATGGAGTATTACTCTGCCATAAAAAATGATAAAATTGTATCATTTATACTCAAATGGATTTACCTTCAGGACATCCTCATAAGTGAAATAAATAGGTCACAGATGTGTAAATATATATTTTCTCTGGTATAAGAAAATGAAGATGTAAATGAGTTCTAGAATGTATATTATATATTGTGAAATAGAAAATATTCAAAGTGAAATGAGGTGAAGGGATAAATAATGAGGGGGAAAATAATGAGATTGTAATAAAAAAGAAACAAAACAAAGTTTATATATATAGCGATATAGTGATAGGGTGGGTAGGGGTATGGGAAAAAATGACAATTATGTTGTGTCATACACTGATACAAATTCTCATTGTTGAGTGCAATCATGATGTGTACATGTAATGTACCAATAAATATTTCAATTAAGGGAAAAAAAGATATAGTTTTTTCTTTGAAAAAATTCCTTTAGCCAGTCTGTTAAGAATGGAGTGGGAAGGGAGCTACATTGAGATAGAGACCAACTGAGAAGCTTCTGCAGTGGATCCTCCCCATGGGTGGTAATGGTGTGGATAGAGCTGATGCCCATGAAGAGAAGAAACAGGATGTATTCAAGACATAGCTCAGAGTTAACAAACTTAATTGGGAGTGGGTCAAAGTAGAAGAGGAAAGGGAAGATTTTTCTAGCTTATGTAATTGACTAGAAAGTAGTGCCATTCAATACAGTGAGCATTGAGGTAGATCAGAATAACTTCTGTTTCTTTCCATTCTGCATGTTGCATTTTCTGATATCATGTTATTTATTTAGTGATGGAGTCCTGGGAATTGTTCAAGGCTGAGAGCTGGGCGATGCATATTTCCACGTGCTGGCATGGCCTCAAATTAATGCCTTGGTTACTTTGTTGTTGCTGGAGATTTCAGCAGACCTCCTATATTTTGAATTTCCTGCCATTTTTCAACACTCAATTCAGAGCAAGAGAAACTAGTCCAATGGCTGAATATCAATTTTTGTAATAATGATCACACATGGAAAGGCAAATTCTTTGGTATTAAAACTAATGTAACTATTAGTTGTAAAAGCACTGGAAAAAATTATTAAAGATATGAAATCAGACAATTTGCAAGATTTCATTGTTTTGTTAAGTACTTGAACTTGTAGCAATGTATTACAGGTTACTGTTTAGACCCAGCTATTACATACTTTTTATTAATTGATTTGCATAAACTGAAACTTGTAAGGTTTTTGCATCTCTAGAGTATATCAATACATACTTCTTTGTCATTGGAAATTCCTTAATAACATTTTACAAAGGCATTTTGAAAAGTTTAAATTGTTATGCACATATAAGATGGTGTTATTATTGACCTATCAACTAATTAGGTGCTATGTAAGAACTTTGCTTCTGTAGTAGGTACTATTTAAAATTCCAGGAGCTCTTTGGAGTTTAAAGCCTCACATAATGCCAGCACAAGAATGTATTGTGGCTCTGGAGTGCTAGACAAGTCCATCTGGTGGCTGACCTCACTCTGCCAAGAGGAAAGTCCTATGCTGGTGCCATTGCCCTGACTACAGGTCACTGATTCAGAAGAGCAAGGATGCTACCCAAAGGCCTGAATCCACAGGTTGGCTAGCAATTTGTGACACACACAAATATGAGCTCCAAGAGCTACTAAATGTTTGCTTTGGGGAATTTGGATTGGAAAATTTTGAGAAAATACTGAAACAGTTGATAGAAGGAACTGAAAAGTTACATAGTGAGAAAACAGGATGTCAAGTGAGGACAAATTCAAGTTATGAAGTTATATATAACTTTTGAATAATTAGGAGCTCTGTGGTAAGGACCAATCCCCAATACCAGCCTCTTAAAATAGCACTTATAAAAATTCCCAGTTGTGTCTTATACTGGTACAAATCCCCATTATGGAGTGCAATCATGATGTGTATATTTAATGTACCAATAAAGATAATTTTTTAAAAAAATTCCCAGGAGCCTGATCACAATTTACAATAAGATCTCAGTTCTCATTTTCCTCAATATTTTTTGCATATTTGGATATTTTTGTGTTTTTTCCTTGAAACTCATCTCCCTACCACCACTTTGCCCTTCCTTCTATCTTTATCTCTTTTTAAAACCACTATATGGTGATTACTCTATCGATACTCTCAGGATGAACTCATGATAACGTTCTTCCAGTTCCTTGAATATCACAATTTGCCCCTACATTGATTTCTTAAAACCTCATATTTTTCCCATCCAAAGTAAAACATTTCTTTGCCACTCTTGCCTCATTTTCCTTTTGTACTCTATTCTACCAGTACAGTCTTTAAATCACGACACTGACTTTGATTTAACTTTCTTTGTCACTCTAGGTAGTGCCTTTCCCAAATAATGGTAGTTGAAACTATTCACCTGGGTAGCCAATTCAAGACATTTATATATTTTTATATCTATCTACCTGTCTATTATCTCTCCATATCTACCTATCTCAAATATATGTTCATATAAATATAGCCACACATACAATGTATGCATGTATATATCTATATATCTACATTTTACATAATGATAAAGACGTAGATAATGTTTATATTTACATTCACATATAAATATATACATGTAGGTCAATCCTCAGCATATCAAGATATCTTAATCTTGTCTCTTTCCATTCTCACTGATAGCTATCCTTTCCCTTAATCAGATAATCTGTTTTGCACTTTTTAAATTCTATCTTAAATAGCTCCTCTGTATTGTGCTATAAAACACTGACTATTCTCCTTATCATGTGGTCATTTCCTAAAGAAAGAAAGACTCAAATATTTTGGATCCTGTCACTCCCTACCCCTGTAAGAGAGAAGTTGCACAATTTCTTCCACATAGGAGGTATGACATAAATATCTGTTGACTTATATAAAGGAAATTCACAGAGTGACTTTTTCAAATAATAACATTTGAAACTAATTCCTTTAACTCTTTATCAGTAATTTTAAACTAGTGAAGTGTTTCTCCTCTGCCAAATACATACCTTTGTATTTGGCTCATTCTAGAAGTCTGCTCTATTAACACTTACTTGCAATCCTCAATCCTCTATTAAAACTTTTAATGTGTGCAAGTGCATTCAAGCAAGGAAAATTGTCAATTGTAGTCAAGTAAAAACAGATCTTGTGAGCACTGTGATATCTTGGGCATGTCATACGGTTAAGAAATAAACAGGCTTCAAGGAAAAACATATTCTTGGCTTTGAGCAAAGAAGTTTAAGTAATAAAAAGAAAAAAATCTCGGAGGGGTTGGTGGGGGAATAAGAGAGGGATATTTTTTAGAAAACAGCTTGATGGAGATGAGGCCATCAGAATGACGTGGAGCCTGGTCTGCCACTTGCCCTTCTTTGGAGCCCTGAATTGGGATTGTGAACCCTCTCAAAAATGGGGAGCTGTCAACACTGATTAAAATAGAACCATTTATCCTGTGCACTTCTACATCAGATAGTTTTTAACCTTGTTCTCGCCATGGTTCACAGAAAGAAGACATTACACATTCCTGTTGGAAGACACAATTGAACTAGGGTTAGTTATTGATAAATATTCCCAGAATTAATCCAAAAGGATAACATTGGACTACTTAAATTCACTCATAATATATTTTGCAATTCTTCTCTTTTGGTAGTAAAATTAATCTATAGAATCGGACTTTGCATCAGATTCCTCATGGAGAAGACCCAGAACTTCCCTGCACCAGAAGAGCAACTCCTGTCCTCTGCATACTTGGCCTGCTCCACGCCATTCTAGAGCAACTCCTTTGAGACTGTTCCTCCAAAGATTCAGGGGCCACCTAGGAGGGCATGGGGAAAAGCACTAGAGGTGGAGCTGGCATGTCCCCCACCTCAGCTACTTTTGTGCGTTTGATATAAATTTTTGTTTGAGGAGAGAGCTCTGCTGCTTAAAGAGTCACAAATCCATTGGCTTGTGAAGTGTCCTGTACCTTTTCACTTCCACAGCTAGCCTTCTATTGAGGGTTTCCCTGAAAATATGACATAGAAACTTTATGTTAGCTATCTCTAGTCTCACTACCAACTGAAAAGTTTTTAACACCTTTTTAGCATGTTGTGCTATAGGTAGTTCCACTCCATTAGGGTTTTAGAGAGCCACGGAGCTTCAGAGAATTTTACACAGGGCCTATGGTCATTGGAGGCATTAGTTATGAACAAAATGTTTGGATTTGTTCGAAGATAATTTTTATTTTATTTTATTTATAGTTAATTAGAGTTACTTAAAGTTTATTTGAAGGGCATTTGGGAGAGGATCAGAAGAAATGTAAAGTTGGATCATAATAATCTATCTGGGATACAGAAGAAAGTCCTATATAGGGAGGATTGAGGGAAACATGCTTTTTTGTCTAATTAAATGCTTCATCATTTACAAGGCAGTTTCATATATATTATATTGTTTGAATAAATAGTATCTTATGGGCTGCAGCTGGAAGTAGAGAAGAATGAGTCTTTCATTTCCTTTGTTCTCTGGTAGTCTCCCAATAAACACCACCGTTGTCTGGTTGCTATCTCTGGCATATAGGCTCAGAATCACTTGGAGAACCACAAAGTCTTGGCCGATGAAAAATTTATATGTCCAACTTCAACTTGACCATTATCTCTTCAGGAAACATATTTACCCTTCTCTCTCTCTCTCTCTCTCTCTCTCTCTCTCTCTCTCTCTCTCTCTCTCTCTCATTCTCTTTCTTTCAGGCTGGTCCTGAACTCAGCCTCGAACTCAGAATCCTCCTACCTCTGCCTCTCAATTGCTGGGATTATAGGTGTGAGCCACCACACCCGGTACTGTGGTATGTGGTAATGATTGCTGGTGGCATGAGTCACCATGCCTTGCTTTTGTTCTTTTTCTTTTCTTTTTAAATCTTTATTGGTACAGCTATGTGGTTATCAGGGATTGAATCCTGGCCCTTGTGCTTGCAAGTCAGATGCTGAAACCACTGAGATAAATCCTGGCTTAATATTTATCCTTCTCTTACATGCTCCAAGGCTGCCTTTCTGGATCAAGTCTGAAGTTTTCTTCCTCACTGTAGGAGGTAAATGGTAGACCCCTCAAAACACATACAGACATGTTGTAATTCATGGAATCTATGAATGCTACCTTATTCCAGAAAGGCTGTGATTAAATTATTATTGGATTATCTGAGTGAGCTATAACTCCAATGACCAATGAGAAATATTAAAATTTGAGGC
>PVIR01013748.1:0-41746 GCA_004026965.1 Petromus typicus
TATGCACTGCAAACATACACAACTACTAAAAAGAAGATCGGTATCTTAAGAAACAAATTCTTTATATCAGCTGTCTCTAGTTTTTGGAAACAGGGAGAGTTTTCTCACCACAAATTATCCTAAATCTCAAATTAAGAACACCACTGACATATTTAGTACAACCATCTGAATTTGTTCTAATCCATTAATATACATGAACTGAATATAACCTAATATTTTATCAAATGATATAAAATTATGCAATATTACCATGGGAATGATCTTTCAGAGATCCTCATGACTTATTCTTTTCTTTACATCAATTCTCTGTTCAAATGTCACTTATTCACAGAAGCCTTCCTTAGATAAGATATATCTTCTTTTGTAATCTGTAGTGTCATGCCTCCTACATCATCAAGATTTGAACTGGATCTGGAAAGAAATAGTTACTGGGGCTGCAGATTAGCTCAGTGGTTCCCATGTCTGTCTCACAAGTGCAAGGTCTCAAGTTCAGTCTCCAGTACAAAGGAAGGAGAGAGAGAGAGAGACAGAGAGAGAAACAAAGAACCTATACAAAAGAAAGAACCTATGTTTAAAAAAAAGAACGTTCCCATCTCAAAGACTGTCATGGCTTTTGCCTGGACATTCACTCATATTCATACACTTTTGAAGTAGCTAGAAAGATTAATTTGTTGATTCAGAACTACTAGCCTGCTAAAAGAACTGCATTTCATGGACCTATATGTTTGAAATGTGATTCCATAAAATGAGGATTGGTATGGGGGAGAATCTGTCTATATTATCCTGAAAGTGGCTTTACACAGCATGTATTCTAGTATTTTAAAATGCCCTGGGTCAGAGGGCTCTGATTTTATAAGGCTCAGTGTTGACAGCGCTAACTCACTTATGAGGTATGATCTGGACCCTGGGAACAGAGTTATTTTTTGGAAAGAAATCTAACAGCACAGAATTAAAAGCAAAAATAGACAAATGGAATTACAGCAAACTAAAAAGGGAAACAACAAAGAGTATAATCAGGAGGCAGAAAAGATATATTAGAGAAAATATTTGACAACTATACATCTAACAAGAGCTTTGGAAAGGCATAAGGAAATCAATCAACTTAGCAGGAAAGAAAATAATAACACAACTTAATGATATGAAATATAATGAAACTGATGAATATTTGAAAATGTCTCAACATTATTAATCATTAGGAAAATGCAAATCAAAACTACAGTAAGATAGCACCTTATTCCAGTAAGAATGATAATTATCCAAGAGACAAAAGATAAAGTCTGTTGAGGAGATGAAGGAACCCACTGCACAGCATGGATGGAAGTGTAAATTAGTGCAGCTATTATAAGTAATAATGTGATGGCTTCACAAAATTTTAAAATAGAACTACCGTATGCTGCATTAGCTTTACTATTGAGTTTTATCCAAAGCCATTTAATAAGTATATCAAAGAGATACTTATACTCTAATATGTATTTCAACACTATTCACAATAGCCATGATATGGAGACAACCTACCTGTCTATCAACTTATGGTAAAGAAAAGATGGCACACATACACAGTGTAATACTATTTATCCATAAAAGATAGAAATAAAATCTTGTCATTTGTAACATAGATGAGAACAGAAGTCATTAGGTTATGATAATCAAGCCAAACACAAAAGACAAATTCTACAAGATCATACTCACAAATAGAATTTTAAAATGTTACTGTTACAGAAGTTGAAATTAGAATAGTTGCAACCAAAGTCTTAGTAAAGTAAGTGGGAGGAAGGCATATGGAAAGGCTCGTTAACAGATACTAAGTTATAGTTAAATAGGACAAAGAAGTTCTGATGTTCAGTGAATATAGATATTGCTAATGTACATATATTTTAGAAAAGCTAGATGAAAGGACTTTGAATGTTTTCACCACAAAAAAATGACAAATGTTTGAGTATGTATATTTACCTCAATATGTAAATGCATCAAAGGATCATATGTATCACATAAAAATGTATGCTATAATATGACAATTAAAAATAATTTTTATAAAGAATTTGGGCAGTAAAATTTAGATTGAATCAACTTCAACTCTTACATACTCAAATGTACCAAGTCTGCAACTCATTAATAATTTCCAACTCTATCACATCCAAGCAAATTATTAGAATATTTTAAGCACATATGAAATAGCACATGACTTTTAAGTCCTATTTAAGAATAGTTGAATTAGGCCTTCTACAAAAGAAAGAGAAAATGCAATTTTAAATAGGAATTCAATATGCTGAAAATATATCATGTACTGTCTGTTTTGGTTTAATTCCACTTTTCTTTAAGAAAAAGATCAAATTCCTTAATTCAGTACACTGCTATCCTTAAAGTTCAATGCTAAAGTGCATAATAGTGGCTCTTTGAAAATTGGCTTTTCATAATTACTTCTGCATTATTAATACCTGCACTTCAATTATGTGGATAAAGAATATTCATTTAGCATCATTGACCTTAGACTAGATCATGACCATAGAAATCCCCAGTAGAGCACCCTCATGTTACAAGAGAAGCTGCAAACCACAGAAGTTCAATGACTTACTCAAAAATCTCACTAAGCTACAAAATGGCAGAGACGAGATCATGACCCAGGTTTTAGATAGTGAAAAAGGAAGCTTTTGTTTTAACTATATGAGTGCTCAATTAACTGTGCTTAGAGATAATTTGGCAAAGTAATTTCATATAAATTCACAGCATAATTATGCTCAGTTTCTTACATACACTAGATATTCTAGTGAAGTCATAGAAAATTTTTTCATTCTAACACATCTGCTGTGTGTGAGGCAGAAGGCAATCTTCATAGCAAGCAGAAGTCACTCCTACTGCGTCTCCACCAACAGACGTCCTACTGCAACCTAGCACACAGAAAGTTAGGAAGAACATTATTTGACAAAAGGAACTACTTAAATCTATGAAGTTATACATTTTCTTAAACCCATCAAAAAGTTTAGACTACAGTAATCCATCACCCTATGAGGAAGGTCAGATGTTGGCTTATCTGTTTCAGACACCACAGAGAGATATGAAACCACCATACACATGGGTACAAAGAATTGAGCTAAAGTTTTAGGTAAATTGCTAGACACTGAGTATGGAATAACATGAAGGTATAATAACCCTGGATTTGCAGAAATTCAAACATAAAATTAGTCATCGTTCACTTGCATTACTTTCCCCCCATAGACTTCTGCTGAGGTCTCATGAGACAAGATTGGATACAAAGGCCAGAAAGCAGAGAAAATCTTAGTCAGTAGTGAGAGAGCTACAGAAAAGAGCGACCACTGTTTTAGGACTGGCAGGAAAGCCTTGTGTGGATCCTTTTCTCCTTGTATGCAGACGGGCAGAATATCAAACACTGTGACTCTAAGGACCACATCATTTGCAGCTGCAGGTTGCAAGTAAGACAGGAAAATGAGTAGGAGAAAGGCAATAAATAATCCCAAGTTTGTGCCATGGAGCTCCCACTTGCAGACAGAAAGACAATATTCCCAAGGAAGGCTTATTTCCAAGGTCAAGATTGGAGCAGGATGGCCATTAAATCTTTTCACCCCAGGCCCTGGGCCAGCAATCACAAGATAAAAATCAACAGCATTTTACCATCAGAGAAAGGTCAGTTATACATAGGGAAGTCATCTATGAGGCAAAGGTGAATAGGAAAGACCTACACCTGAGGCTTAAATTCAGTTTATAGCTATCACTTAAGTAGATAGTAAATATTAGGAATGTCAACAACAAAATTGAAATCTAGATCATCTACCTCAATGTAGTATGCAAAAGATGTACCAAGTTCCATGATGTATTTCACTTCCTTCAGTTTCTACTGTTCTGCACAAAATTTCTAGAACTCAATCTAAAATCACAAGACAAATGAGAAATCAGAAAAAAATAAAACCCAAAGAGCCAGACTAACAAATAAATGAGATATTGAAACTATAATATGTAAAAATTTTAAAAAATAATTATTACTACTTATGAATAGGTTAATGGAAAATATGGGTGACATTTAGGTATACCTATTTTTCTTCTGCTTCTTTTTGTTTTAATTTACTTCTTAGTGTTGTTTTGGTTTTGTTTGTTTGTTTTTACCAATTAAAGGTCTATAGGAACTGTGTCCAACAAGTCCATCAGCCACTAGTTCTTCAGTAGCCTACATGAACCCTGGCAGTTTTAATATCAGGGCATTTTTTTAGTTAAGATATGTACATTGTTTTCTAAGATAATGCTATTACATGTTTAATAAGCCATGTACAGTGTAAGCACAATATTTGCACAAGGACATCAAAAATCTATATGACGCTATTGCAGCAGTCATTCCATTGCAATGATCTAGAAGGGGATCCACCACATCTCCAAGGTATGACCATGCAGCAATAAACAGGAAATGTCAGAACAAATGAGAACCAAATAAAAATGAAATGCTCAGAACACTGACATTATCCTGTGGTAGGCAAAAATCATTAAGCATAAAATTTATTTTATAGTAAAGTATTGAAAATCTCATGTAAATTATTGAATATCTGTATCCAAACAACGGTAGACATTAGAAAGAAAGACACAAACATTAAGAATGCCTTCCATAGATTCAACTCTAGAAATAATACAACAAAGGAAATAATGAGCAATCTTGAAATTATAAATTCAATAGAAACTAAAGAAACTGAAAAGGAAAAAGAAATTATAGAGGAAAAACAGCATCACATACAACCCCTGAAGAACAACATCAGATGATCATATATACTGAATCTCCAGGAGAATAAACAAAATGGGGAAGAAGAAACATAACAATCATGACCAAATATATTCCGACTATATTCTAGAATCTCAGAAAGGTATAATCCAGATAAATATCAAAACAGACAAAACTTTAAAACTTCATATTCAAATTGCTGAAAACCAAAGATATTGAAAAATGTATAAGGCAAGCAGAAGAATAGAAGTCCCAAAAGATCCAACATAATATAGTTCATCTTATAATTTTTCAGCTTTGCAATGATGCCAAGCAAATATGCATTCAGTAGAAACTATGCGATAGATTTGAATTCTGTTCTCTTCCCAGGCTGATGACAGGTCTGGTTCCTCTCATGACACTGAGTAACAGCAGTAAGTCAAGATCCCAGTCAGCCTCGTGATCACAGGGCAAACAAAGGATACTCTTAAATATACTGTATCACTAGCACTATTTGGATACAGATATTCAATAATTTACATGAGATTTTTCAATACTTTATTATAAAATTAACTTCATGCCTATTGATTTTTGCCTATCACATGATAATGTCTGTGTTCTGAGCATGTTTAAGATAGGCTGGTCCAAGCAATGATGTTCAGTGGCTTAGGTATATTAAATACATTTTTAACTTGCAATATTTCCAGCTTGCAATGAATTTATCAAGACATCCCATCAAAAGCTATGGAGCATCTGTCTAAGAATTCAGCCACCTTGTCAAAATCAATTCAGTCTAGGATACAGTGACTAAAGTGGAAATAATTCCAAACTCAGCATATATGTCCTTCAAAATTAACTATGTCTAAATAAACAAAATTTTGGAAAATTCATTATCAGGAAACCTCCACCAATGGCTGGATCTATACAAAAAGTAAATAAAATTATTGTAAATGCTTCAAAACAAATTAAATTTAAAATACTATTCTTCTCATTTTCAAACACTTTAACAGATAACTAAGAAAAATCCAGTGTATTTTAAGCATATAAAATATACAGAATAAAATGTATGACAAGAATAACAAAAGTTTAAAAACTGGACAGTAGGAAGTAATATGTTAAGCTTATAATATATGAAATGATGTAATATTATTTGAAAATAGTAAAATTATATTCTATACATACTAGGAAAACCACTATACATTTCTGACACTGGTACAGCATTGTTAGAAAAATAATGCAAAAGCAAGCAGAAAAAGAGATAAAAGAAAGATCTCAGTGGGAACCACCAGAAAATAACTAGAAAGATGACCTATCACTCATGTCATAGTTACTTTAAATGATTGTAAGACAGACTTTTCAAACTAAAAAATATATAGCACCTACATATTTGCTGTACATGAAATTGTGAAGATGTAGTCATAAGTATAAACATGAAAAAGCACATCTGAGGTGTGATCAAACAAGACGGTGAATGTTTAAATTTTTAAAAAATTATTGCAGTCAGAGACACATTGCTATAACTCCTCAGTTTTGACACACTTATCTATTATTCTTGCCATTTTCTGAATGCCTTTTTCAAGTTTGGAAGTCCTTTTCATGTGTGTCTTTAGCTGTGCTGTTATGGCTCCCTGAATATGCAAATCTGATTACAAACTATTTCATGGTCATTTTGACTTCAGGGAAGAGCTTGAAGTGACATGGTACCTTATCCAGTGAAAAAGGATAATTATGCACTGTAACATTTTTATTTGATGGAAATTACCATAAACATTTTAAATCTATTTAGGATGTTGAAGCTTCTACAAAAGATTCAATTATCAATTCATTTACTAATTTTTAAAATTTTCCTACAGTAATTCTTCAAACATATAAACTTTGAATATTTTTGTTAGATTTATCCATAAGTACTCAGCATATTTTATATTGTCATAACTGATTTTTATATTATAATTGGTTTACAAAAGTTAATTTTTTGTTAATGCAAAGAAGCATAATTTTATTATGACATGATACAAAGCAATTTATGAAAAGAACTTTCAGAACTATTTCAGAAACTGACAAGAATGATGGAAGTATGTTTGAACCGAATTGAAACACTTAAAGTAATGGGAAAAATTTTGCCAACTATTCCTCAGAAAAAAGACTAATACTGAGAATACATAAAGAACTCAAAACATTTGACCCCAAAATAATAGCAAATTGAAATCAATAAATACTTGAAAGAAGTACAAATTACCAATAAACACATGAAAAAAATGATCAACATCTCTGAGTAGAGAAATGCAACTCAAAATAACACTGAGATTCCACCTTGCTCCAGTAAGAACTGCTATTATCAAGGACTCTACAGACAAAAAACACCTGTGGGGCTGCATGGCAAAGGGAATCTTCTCCTTTGTGTGGAAATGTAAACTATTACAACTACTATGCAAATCAGAATGGAGATTCCTCTAAAACATAAAAATAGAAATTCCACTTTACTCGGGAGTAGGTAGTACTCTAAGGATCTTTCGTAAAGACCTAAAGTCGTCACACTGCAGTATTTTGTCATGCCCACGTTAAGAGCAGCACAACTCACAACAGCAGAACCTTGAAAGTGGCCTATATTCCCATCAACTGCTGAGTGGATAAAGAAACTGTAATACACATGCACAATGGGGAACTACTCAGTCATGAAGAAGGACAAACTCAAGTCACTTACAAGATATGGATGGATCTTGCTACTATAATTCTAAATGGAGTAAGTCAGTCACAAAAAGATAAATAGTGCACTGCTTCTCTAATACAAGAGCTCTAAAACATAAATAATTTGAAGACCACAATAAACAAAAAAACATTAATAAACAGGAAAGTAGACTCCGTAGAGATGGGAAGAAGTCTGGGAAGAAGGTAGAGTGGGTGGCAGGGAAAGCAAAACTGAACAAGATGAGGTATGTAAGTATGGCAATCCCCTGAGCTGAATGCAAACACTATAACTCAAAGGTACACTACTACAAACTTAAATGGAAATTGTTTAATTTACAGGCAGCATATTTTTATCACTCCCTATGCATGCACATAACCATAATTAAAACATATTTATGAAATAAATTTTAATGTCTACATTAATACCAGAGTAGGTTTGGGGAATACACTCATGCTTGGTAGGTCACAACAAATACCTTTTTTTTCTGTAACTTTTCCATAGTCACTAATTAGATTTTTATCTTTCCCTTGTGCAGTCTTACACCTAATTTGAACTTTATCATAGACCTTTTGAAAAAATTTTATTAGTACATATTTGGAATTACATTCATCATGGGGAGTTGGTTCATGTACATAACACTCCTTTTTCATTTTACTTCCTCCTAGAACCCATTCCTGTTAGGTGGAAAACTGTACCAAATTCTAGCCCATGAAACTGTGACTTCTGGTACTCAACCCCCAACACCAGTTCTAACCCTTTCCTTCCTCTTGAGCAGCATCAACCAGTACTCAAGATACTGGCAGCTCCATCCATCTTGGTTTCACAAAGGAAAAATTCAAGGAAGAAGACATAATGATCCACAGTAGTGAAACAGCATAAACGAGAGTTTTGTAGTTAAGAATAGATGTCAGTAAACAATGATCCATGGTCAAGGTGGTCCAATTGTCTCTCTTTGGAAATAAAGTCCTATAGGAATAAAGTTCCATAGGAATGCAGCCCTACCATTCACTGATATATCATCTGTGTTGATTCTGTATTACTTTGGCAGAACTGAGTCTGCGCCAGGGACCAGATGACTTACAAAGTAAATACTTTTAGTTGGTCCTTACAGCAAGTTAGTATGGAGGTGAATGGAGTAAGGCATCTAAGGTACAAGGTTTTTTGTTTCTTTTTAATAAACTGAGTTTATTGGTACATTTTTAGGAATACATTTTGATCATATTCTTCACTGAGAATTTGTACCTCTACATGTTATATCTTGGTTCTTCTTTCTTCCCATTCACCTGCCTTCCCTTCACTTCCCTACCCCTTATACACATAAGCTTTGTTTCTGTTTTTTCCTTTTCACATCACATTTTTTTTCTTTTCCTTCTGTGCCTTCCCCTGTGCCTGCACCATTCTCCTTTCTCTCTGAACACATTCTTCCTATTTCACAATAAATTTAAGGAAGTGCACACTTTCAGAGGCATGGAGGGCTCACCTGGTAATTTGGCTTGGTAACTACAAACACTCAGATTCAGAAATGAATGCTGAGTTGTACAAACTATGTTTAATATTGCCTGGGTCACAAGGATAAATCACTATAAGGTATAAATATTATATATTCATTTCACTCTATTGTTACTATGACTTGTATTTTTACTATCACTTAAAAATCTATATCCAGGGAACAGTGTAAAGAATTGGCATACTGCTTTGTGCATACAATATCTAAACTTTAAAACAACCTTAAAATAAATTACTCTATGAACAAAAGTAAGAAAATGGACACTCAGGACTCCTAGGAAATGACGGTTCATGAAGAAAGAATTTATTACATTCATACTCTCTGAGAGGAGGGATTTGACAAATTGATTTATCTTTTCTCTTAACTAAGCACCTCCATGAAAATCCTTCTTGCATACCAAAACAGCATATGTCTATGTCATTAGCCACATCAGAACTAATAAACCTTCAGATAGTGTATTCCTTTGCAGTCTCCTATTGTTTCAAAAATATGGTACCAAAGATGTGGAAAAACTTTTCTACTGGGCTTAAATACTGATAATCAAAACAGTAGATTTTTTAGAATGCTAAGTCATTCTAGATCCTGAATGACAAAGATAATCAACTGTCATTAAATCGGTTTTTATTCAAATATTTATTGGTACATTATATATACACATCATCATCACATTCAACATTGAGAATTTATAACAGTATATGACAAAACTTAATTCTCATTTTACCAATTCCCCTACCCACCCTACAGCCTCTCACATCTATATACATAAGCTTTGTTTCCTTTTTTATTACTATCACATTATTTTTCCCCTCATTTTTTAGCTTTACATCCTATTTCCTTTTAAATATTTTCTATTTCACAATATCTACTATGTATACCAGAACTCATTTATATCTTAATTTCCTCATACCAGAGAAAATATACAATATTTACACATCTGTGACCTATTTATTTCACTTATGAGTACATCCTCAAGGTAAATCCATTTGAGCATAAATGACTCAATATTATCATTTTATAGCAGATTAACTCTTTTTTTTTTTAAGGTTTTTTGAGACAGAGTCTCGCTTTGTGGTTCAGGCTGGCCCTGAGCTCAGCCTCAAACTCACATCACAATCCTCCTGCCTCTGCCTCCCGAGTGCTGGGATTACAGGCATGAGCCACCACGCCCGGCACTGTGGTATGTGGTACTGGTTGCTGCTGGGTGTGGGTCTCCACACCCAGTATTGTTATGCAATTACCGGGGAATCAAACCCAGGTCCTTGCGCTTGCAAGACAGGCGCCGGAACCACTGAGCTAACTCCCCGGCCCCCAGATTAACTCTTCATTCCATGAAAGAACAACATCTTCTTTAACCAGTCTCCATTTGATGGACATTTTAGTTGTTTCCAAAATTTAGCTATCACAAACTGAGATGCTATAAACATGGGTGCACATATGTAAAACTGTAATTTGTAGAGTTCTCTTTTGTACAGGCCCATGGTAAGTTCCTCTGTCAGGAGCAATCCTATATAATTTTAGGGAAAGTGATTTAATAATTAAAACTATGATTAGGCCTAGTTTTCCTGCTTGCAAGCCAGCTATGGCATGACCAGACTTAACTCTATCTTTGCCTCCTGTGACAACAAAGACCCCAATGGTCCCACACACTGCAATGCTCCAGGGTCGGGCTATACCAGCTGAAGACACCCTAGACCTTCATGTATGTAATTCCTCATTGCTCTAGGACTATTGCTGGCATCAACCCTTCCCCCTGAGTCATTTGTTACATTTTGTTACTCCAGATACACTGAATGAAGGTGTGGCAAGCTCAGATCTCTTGTTATTGGTGCCTAGCAAGTATTAGATCCAAGCTCAGCTTCTTCTCTAAGCCCTATTTCTATCTATATATTAATTAACTGACCTTGTGCTGTTGGGCTCACAGGAGACTAGGATTTAACTGCAGAGGTTCTAGTTACATCCCCTTTCCCAGTTCCCTACATTTCCCTCCTCTCTACTTTTAAAAACAATAACATAAGAAGTGATTTATGTAAGAGAAGCAGCTCCCAAAAAGAGCTGGAGTTTCAATGGCTTAGGTCAGACAAACCGCCTACCTCCCTGTTCAGTACATTCAACCCAAAAGAGCACTCTGGACATGGCCCCATGGTAGCCACATGAGCCTCATCCAGATCCAGATCTCTTGGGCTCATTAGGTTTCAAGGAGATTGATCCAGCAGTCTCCTTCAAGACTCCACAGGGAAAAGACTTCCTTTAGTTCTGCTCTGTACCATTGTTCCTGAGCTTGGCTATCATCCTCTTTTTCCTGCCCTAAATATGAGAAATCCATTTCACTCATTCATTCAATTCGCTCATTTGTTTTAATCAGTGAGGATTTTTCCCTGTATTTTTCATGTGCAAGGTTAGAATAAAAGCATTTAAGTAGATTAAAACAAACCACCTCTTTCTCTAGGAGGACAAAAAAGATGTGAGAAATAGCCTCTCCCTAAGTACCTGCCTTTCTCTATGTTATGCTATTTTAGTTTAAGCCTCACAAAAACTCTGTCATTGTTACTTAGGGAAATGCATCTTAAAGAGGCCAGATTTACACAGCTAATACATACTGAATATATAGCTTAAGCAGAGGTCTGACTCAAAATCTTATTTTTAAACCACATTGTATTTACAGTCCACGAATTTTTTTCAAAGACTCATGTGTAAATATAATAAAAATTTATATACTTCAGTCTTTTGTCTAAGGAAGAGTTGGTAAATTTTCCCCCCACATTATAAGTTTTATTTTTGCTCTGTTCTTGGTTCTTCTTGCTAGGCAGAAGATTTTTAAAGAACTTCAAAAAATCAGAACCCCCAACATTAAAGACTCAATTCAAAAATAAGTGTCTGAAATGAATAGACATTTTTCAGATGAAAACGTGAAAGTAGCAAAGAATCAAATGTAAAATGTTCAACATCATTGGTCATTGGAGAGATCCAAATGAAAACTACATTGAGATTCTATCTCATTCTAGAAAGAATGGCTTTTATCAAGACAATATTCAAAAGGAAAAAGGGGGGAAAGGAAAAGAAAATATGTTGTGGTAAAAAAAATAAAGGAAACAAAGCCTATGTATATAGTGGGTGGGGATTGTAGGGAGGGCGGGGGATGAATAAGAATAAATGAGAATCGAGATGTGTCATGTACTGGTACAAACTCTCAAAGCTGAATGTAGTCATAATGTATATATAAAATGTATCAATAAAATCAGGTTTTTAATAAAAGAAATTAACAAATAATAAGTGCTAGTAGGCTATAGGGCAAAGGAAGCCTTTTCACTGTTGGTGGGAATTTATTTTGGTGCAACCACTGTGGAAATCACTGTGTAGATTTATCAAAAACGAGAAGCACATGTCCCATTTGACCCTGTTATTCCCCTGATGGATATATATATATATATATATATATATACATATATATATATATATATATAAAAGCACCATATTCAGTGACATACACAGACCCATATTTATAACAGTATTGTTTGTAATAGGTAAATCTTGGAAATAGCCCAAATGCCCATGAAGTAAAGAGTGAATAAAGAATATTTTTCTTTAATTGGAGTATTATTCAACCACAAAGAATGATAGAGACAGTTTTATCTAAATGGAGGCACCTTGAGCCATATTCAAAAGGGAAATATATAGGACACAAATGTGTAAATAACATATCATTTCACTGTTGTGAGAAACTGAAGGTGTGCCCAGGAATATGTGGGTGTAGGCCACAGCTGGAGTGTGTTCAAGACTTCAGATATGCAGGGAAGGAACACAGAATGAATAAAGGTGTCATTTGGTAGAGTAGAGGGGACGTGAGTCTACTAAAAGAGCAACATTTGGACACAAAGGGAAGCACAATGAGCAACTGAGAATGTCAAGTGCAGATATGGATGTACACTAAGAATAAATCAAATGGAGCCGCTCAGGAATTGGGCCAGGACCAGGAAGAATGAAGTGAGCTAACCCCTGACTAGAGCAGACCTGTCCATCTGGGCGAGTCGATTAAGAACTGAGGCTCAGACCAGCAGCATCCTCCAATGTCCCTGTGGTAGAGGCCCATCTGCACACTGCCCAGCCTCCTCTTTACTGTCTTCATGCTATTCTAGAACTTCTGAACTTCCTTTACCACCTCTTCTTACCTCTGCTGAGCATTTACTAAGTTCTGATTCTATCCCACATGACGAACAATGGTAGGTCTGTCCTGCTTCTCAGTTAATTTCCTTGGGATACGTGGAATCCTTTTTATGTTTCCCATACAACAAAATAGTTTTCCCAGTGCTACAGTCCTTCCAAAGGATACCTGTGTCCGTCTCATCCCCCGGGTCTCCCATGAAAAAGTATAGTGGCAACCTGCCTCGCTTTTTCCCTTTCCGTGAAATCCCTACTCCATCCCTACATTCTTTCAGGTTTTACTCCCTATTAATCCTATAAAAGGCTACAAGAAAGTATTCTTCATCTATTACTGTCATGTGCATGTCTTTGAGTGATATTCAATTGGATTTTTACCTTTACAGATTAAGCTTGTGTTGGACTTTACCATACGCCACTCACTTTCTCAGACACCTGTCATATCTTCCTTGAGCTCAGTCTTAGAAAGGTGTAATTTTATTCTCATTTAAGGATGATGAACCTAAGCTTTAGCACCTTCACATGGCAACCTACCATCTGTAGCCCTCATTGTATCCCCTTCTTTCTCTTCCTGGCACTCCTGGAAACACCTGCTGCTCTCACTTACTCTCCTTTATTACTAACTCATCTCAGCTCCTAAGTAAATGAGCAAAATCTAAGGTCCCTTCTGCATGGACCATAAGCTAAATTGGCTTCAAGCTTCACAGATGCTCTTGGGCTCAGCTACTTCCTGCTTAATTTCTGCTTTCAATATGTAAGGTCCCTCCCTTCCCTAAATGCTTCTTGGGTTTCTGTTCCAGTTCCATGATGTTTTTATAAAAGAAAGGAAAGGTGCATCCACAAAGACATAGAAGGCATACATAAATGGAACATCGCTACACAGAGACACAGGCTAAGATCGCAGTGAAGATCTGCAAGCCAACAAGCACCGAGAATTGCCAGAAGCCAGAAGAAAATTAGGGGCAGATTCCCCTTCAGAGAGGAAGCCATCTCTTATAATACCTTGGTTTCAAACTTCCAGCCTCAAGAAAATGAGAGAATAAATTTATGTGACCTTAAGACACGTAGTTTGTGGCAATTTCTTATGGTGGCCCTGGAAAACTCATACGATATCAAATTGACAATATCTAATACTCTACATGGTAGCCACTATTTACAAGCAACATGACTTTCACCAGATCATATTATCTCCAACTCTAAAATAGGGAAAATGATGGCAGCCCTCCAGAACTGCTGGAAATGACGAAATGCTATAAGGTTATGAGACACACTTCATAATATTTAATGGGAAGTATAATTAGTTATCAGAATCATATCTGATTTCAGCTAAATCACAAAGAAGGAATGAAGAATGAAAAGGTGGAAAGGAGAGAACAAAGATGGGTAAGGGAAAGGTGAAAAAGGAAAGCAAGGTTTTTGTTCTAAACTGAAATGTTCTTTCTGTTATCCCCTGGAATATTTTTGTTATTTTAGAAATGTAGCATTTTACTCATTTCAGGTAATTAATCTTTATATAAAAGCATTTTACAAGACAGCCAACAAAAACCAAACTACACATGTCATAGTGCCACAGTGGGTTGTTATCATTGAAACCTCAAGGTTCACCATCAGGGCTCTAGTGTGAACTAACACAGTCAGAGTTAAGACCTACAGCATACTTTATAGGTACCCAACACTCTGAAGCATTTTGCCTTTGTCATCTTATTTAACCCTCACAACTCCTGTAGTAATGGACACGAGTTATGAGTATGATTAACCTAGATCTAAGAGAATTCACTGTGGCCAAAAGTCACTTTATATACCTACTTCCAAAGTTCCACAACTGCACGCTGAAGTACTCCCAGTGATATTTGTCTTTCACAACCAGAGAAGCCAGGAAGTACACCTGCACCCCACCAGGGTCACCCCCAGCTGGGGTCTTATACAACCCATTCCATAGCTTTCCCAAGAGGACTCACTCCTTTCCTCCTAACTTCCCAATTCAATGACAAGTGTGTCACTGCCCCTTACCAACGTGCACTGCAAGGCTGTTATTAACCTGCTGGAATCCAAGCTGCTGCCTCCTACTTGGGCAATTTTCCAACCACTTAGTGGCATAATCATCAAAGACAAAGATGTAAACATTTTCTCCCCACAGCCTGGGAAGTGGGCCAGAGGACTCAACCTGGGTGAATTCTCAATGGGAAGCTACTCTGTGGGCAACTCTGTATAATCAGGCCTATCAGGTGGTAAATTTGGAGGGATCAAAATCACTTCTTGGTCTACGTTTTCCTGTCACATCAATAGAATCTATGTTTTTAAAAAACCAAATCAAGATTCAACAAAAACAATAAAACACTGTGCATAGTATAAGATGAAGAACCTCAAAAATATGATGCTCAGTGAAAGAAACCAGTCACAGATGTCGTATATTGTATAAACACATATTATATGAAATGCCCAGAGAATGTATAGAGATAAAGTAGATTAGTGACTGCCTATGACTAAGGATGAGAAATATAAACCATGGACAGTAGGAGAGACATTAAATACTGGATGAAAATGTCATAACACTATACTGTGGCTATAACATAACTTATTAAATTTAGTAAAAAACTTCCACTGTACACTGAAAAGATGTGAATTTTATGGTATGTAGTTTATACTACAGAAATATTTTTTTACAAGTCAACAAAGGCTTTTTAAAGTCCCTAAATTGATTACTAACTGGAAGTCCTAGAAACAGAGCTTAGATATGAAAAAGCAAATACATCTTCCAAATTCCAAATGGAGATACATGACTTATGAAGCTTTATTAATATTACAGAATTGTCTTATGACTTAGGAAATATACAGAGAAATACCTTCCATTCTTCACTACTGAGTGATTCATCCGGTCCCTGAAAATAAAACATTGACTATTTTCCTTGGAATTTCATGGGAATCTAGTTATTTGGTGTCCAATTGCAACTCTATCGCTTACTATTTTGGTTAAAAACTGGGTATTTTTTCCAGTGGACCATATGCATAAAAAGAAGGTAGGTCAATGTTATATGCTTTTGGATTCCTTCTGGCTCATCTACTGTATTGTATCTACGTCCACTTCATGCCAGATACAATACTAGGTGACATCCCTTTAAAGGACTTTTAGTCTTCTCAACAACCAGAATGAAGAAAAAATATTAACCCATTTTCTAAATGAAAACACTGAGCCTCCAAGTAGCTGCATTTGTACCCAGAGTTATACAACTAGTAAACAGCAGAACCAAGATTTAAAGCAGAATCTTCCAACCATAAACCACACGGTTCCCAATGGCCTTCCAATTTCGAAGTAAAAAGTGGTAATATGTTATTAAATTCTCAGGCTGGAAGAAAAGTAAAAACTAAGAACAGGAATGCCATAGGATTTACAGTAGACATAAAATACAAATAATGCCTCCTAAAAAATATATACAAACTAACTAATGCAGAGAGTTTCAAAGACAAAACAGAATGAGGATAAAATAGTGTCCTGGGCCAAGAATGCAGAGTATGAAGGGTGACTGATGACATCTTATGACTTAATATGAATATATTAATTGAAATATAAGCATGAATACATAAATATATTGTGTATGAAAACATATAACTAAAATTGGGAAATACAATTTATTAAAATGGCATCATCCATAAAGTATAAAATTTGATGCAGAAGATGTAGATTGTGTGGCAATAATGTAGAAACTTAGAATTTAGGGGTGATTGGATCTTTTGCTCATGTATATGTTCTAGAAAGAACTACTGTCCCAGACACATGGCACTGAAGCCCACTAGTAGAAGATATTTTCATCTATTAAATGATAGATTGACACTCTTAAATCCTTCTCAGGGATATGGGTAAAAATTCTCACTCATAGTTTTCAGATGCCAGCTCTGCTCTGCCATCATGAATAATGTGATCAAATCCATGGTAATTACCATTATTATAGCCATTCCACAAGGTTTATACCACAAGTTACTCCAGTCTAATACAACTGTCTACCTCTGACTAGAGGATGCGAAATGTTTAATGAGAAATGGTAATTGTTGTCATCTGCTAATTACTGGCTTTCTCTAGTTCAGTCCTGGTTAGCTATTGGTTATGAGTCATACACTGGCTCCATTTTGAAACTGAGATAATTGGTGCAAATCAGAACAATCACCCTACTTGGGAGCTAAGTGTAGCAACAGTCAACCAGAAAGCAAGCAGTTGGGATGGTCATAGCTACTGGTAAGGTTGTGATTCCATGATCACTTCATCTAAAGTCAAAAACATGTACACAGACCACTTACCTGGCCTTTTTATCCTGGACTCTGTATATTTTTTGTGTATTTTTTGAAGATTCAGTGACTAAGGGGCACTTTAGTCTTTACAATTTAAAAGATTCTACCTTTTTTTTTCTCTCTCCCAATAGATACTTTGAAGATTCCACATGTTGCCAAAGTCAGAATCTGTTTTACTTTGGGCCAAGTTCTCAAATCCCAAGGAGTTCTCTACCCTTGGCTCTTCTACTTCTCAGGTGCTTTCCCTTACCCAAATCTAGACCCAGGCCTGAGTATGAATGGAGCTTTTCACTTCAGAACAGTGAGACCCACTTTCCCAAGGCAGGAGCGAGTCACTCTAGTCAAGTGTCCCCACCTCAATGGGGCAAGTGGAATGTCATGAGCAAGAATACGACTTTTATGCTTTCTTACCTGTCGCTGCTAAGGCTTTTTCCCTGAACATTCTAGTGAGTCTATGGTCTTCCAAAAATCTTAGTTAATCCCTTTGGGTCTCCATTTAGCTTATATGGATTTATTGTGTCTGCAATTAAGAAGCCCAGTAGAAATATTCAATAAGGCCTCAGGGGAAAGGAAAAATAGGACTCTAGGGAAATGTCAATTCATAAATCTGGAAGTTTGGGGCATGTTTTGAAGAATTAAAAGTTTCTCCCCTATGGTTATTTAGAATGATGTATCCATTCCAGATAAGGCTTCAGAGAACCATATACCTTCTATTATAAAAGCTAAATGAAGAGCTTTGGAAATTCAAGGATTGTAAAATCAGAGGAATTCTTCAGAGTTCTACAATTTAAAGAAATAATATGATGAGATCAAAGTATTAGACTCCTGGCTCAAGGTACAGTCCAAAAGGAAAAAAAGAAAACCTCAGAAGCTCTAGGGCGGCACTAAAATAATCTCTTATCTCTTACAGCTGTGGAACTAAGACAGTTGAAATATCACACTCAGAGTTTGATCTTGTAGCTTGCTGAAATACATCAAATGAATTCACCAGGCCTCTTTGGAGAAGTCAACATACTGATTGAAAAAGGTGAAATAAAGAGAGCTGGAATGAAGGTATATGGATAAAGGTGACCCACACGATGCCTTTACCCCGACACATCACAAATTCTGTGACTCCCCTGGGAGGAGGAGCAATTTTTCTTCCTTGTCATTAAATTATCTCCTTGATTGCTGGAAAATTTTGCGCTGACTCAGGTTGTGACATCTATTTTAGGGAAGGTATCTGATTCTCATCCTATTCGATCCAAACATAGAACTGAAATGTCACGAGGGATAAAATGAAAAATCAGACTTTGGGAAAAAGCTTCAACATGAAAGTCATAGAATACTGATACCTTACAAACCTGGATAACATGTGTGCAAATAGACTTTGAAGACAGAAGACAAAGGAAGGGAAGTTGATTCAAAATTGAGGACAGTGTATCAAATTGCTGTGGTTATCAAAAGTTGATATAAGGAGTTGAGGACTGTTCTAATATTATTTGCTCAATTGGTCAACCAAAGCCTTTATTCAAGTTTAATTCAAAGTAAATACATTTAAAATGAAATAAATTTGTATATATATTATATATAAGAAGAAGAAATGCAGAATTAGAATGAGGGATATTGGAATGAATTTATCATTAGTGATCCATTGATTTCTTATCTTAGATTTCTTAAGAGGACATTTTTCCTCCTTTAACAATACATTGAAAAATATTCTGATGTGAAGACCACCAAGGCCTTGGATATTATTATTTCCTACCTTTCATAGAAAGTAGGGAAAATTGACATGGTCCACAATGGCCTCCTCAAGTAGAGGATGTCAGTATTTTCCAAACATAAAAATGCTGAACAATGTACTAAGTGTCTGGACCTGAGAAGTGACTGTAGATTAAAACAAACCACCTTTATTGTCTCTCAGGGTTGTGTTACTCTCTGGTTCTGTGCCACAGGTTAGTTAGTATGGGTCCTGATCACATATCCTCCCTGTAGGATGTCATCATTGCTCAATAAAGTGATAATTACATGCTGAGAAATACTGATAACTAACAGTCCTCTAAGTGCTTTGCTGGTTCCAACCATCAGGTGGGACATGAGGATCCTATGAAAACTCATGAGCTAAATCAGTATACTGTCTGGACTGTCATGAAATACCCTCTTCAGGGAATGACAAGTAGCTGTACCTTGCACACACCACAGTCTTAACACTTTTCTTTGGATTAAGGCCCCAATATGTATCACTTTTGGACATGCTTTCTGATTCATTTGACATAAAACTGAAACCGATCACTTCTGATGAGCAGCTTTTAAACTTTAGCCAACATCACCTAAAAGTTTATTAAAACAGATTTTTGGTTTAAAAGACTTTTGGATGAACCTCACCTATGTAGTCTCTGATTCAACAAATCTGGAACTGCTCCCAATAATTTGCATGTCTAATAAGATTGCATGTGACGTTGGTACTGTTGGTCCAAGAACCACAGTTTAGGGACTATTAGCTTAAAAAAATAGTTCTTCAGGTGGTAACATAAACAATTTTGCTAATTATAATCGATCAGGCCCAGTGGTCATAAAATAGTACAGCAAGTTAAAGCCTGCATAGAACCTGTAGCATCCACAACTAGAAAATCAAAGGTGACCTCGGAGACAAAGTCATCCCTTCATTATCATTTAATAATTCTAATTTTTGTAAGGAAGTTTTAAGGCTCTGGAGAAGACTTTTATACTGGACAAAAAGAAGAAACAATGCTAATGAGATTAAGTGAATCCATTTAAATTAATAAAGAATAATGCTGAGGCTCCATTCCAAAGATTTAGATTCCAAACCCATCCTCTCATCAGCCTCCTAGGATGTCACATGCCAGGTTTGGCTTCCAATAATGGTATTAATAAGATAACTGGTCTATCTTTACCTCTCTTTGATAAACTTAACCATAAAATATTTTACAACATTTGTGTAAATTTAAAAGATTTGCATCCTTGAGGCCAGGTAAGAATATAAGCTCTGGCTCATTTTTGAACTTCATTATTCTTACCTGTAAAACAAGAAGTTGTATTTAATATTCCAGCTTTGTCTTGGCTCTGGGTATACTTCTCAAGTCTTTCAATGTACTACGTCTCCCACCCCCCCAAAGTCTTACATTCCCCATTGATATTTGCAGTGCTTCCAAATGTTATGAAAGCACTTTACATTTAATTCTTGCTATGCCACATTCAGCAATAGTCACAAACTATACAATGAAAAGAGAGGGCCTATTTTTCCTGTAGTTTTCAAGTGCACTAATTACCTTTCCCTGAGAGCACCAGTGAATTTTTCTACAGTTCAACTTAAAATAATTTATACGTTTTCTTTTCCCATGGACTTCATATTTTAAAGCATTAAATCTCTAGACTGCCACAAAAGACCTGTCCCACCAAATGAGCTAAACTTAACGTAACAATGACACATTTTATTCTAAGGGCTGTAAATAGTTCCTAAGTATTAACAAGAGCTCAGATGTCTCTGCTCAATAAGACTCAAGACAAATTCAGATGGTGACATTTTCCTCTGCAATTCTTTTATTTCTGTACCCATTTAAGTGATTTCCAGAGCCTGCTAAATGTCACCTAAGTTACCTAAACCTTGCGAGACTATTTTGAAGAGACTTTTAAATGCAGTTATACCTCTATTTGACAACACCATCTGTTGCCAGAGACCCACTTTGTCAGACTCTGTTTGGGTTAACTCTTTCATCACTGAAATTATCTGAAGCCTAGAAACTATTTGTAATACATACCAATGAGATACTAAGAAAAACAGGACATACATATCCTAACCAGGGTGAAAAATTAGCACAGAGCTTAATTATAAAAAATATATATTTCATTTATGAGTCTTAAAAGGTAACTAACTTAAATTTCAATTATTTACTAATTGCAGGATACTATTTTTTCATTATCATGGGAGTTTGATGTACTGGTGTAAGAAAGACTAAACAAAGTATTGCTTTTAGTAAAAGCTATAAAAATTTCTTTCACCTATGTCTGCAATATAGGAAGGCTGACTACAATATCACCTTGACAGTGCACAGAGTAAATTTTCACTTCACAAAATAGTCTTGCTTGTAATGTCAAAATACTTATTCAGACCAATGGATTTCTGAGTCTTTGTTTAATCAGCAAGGTTACAGATGGTGCTAAGTTTTAAAATCTGAGTGTTAAATATCATAGACCAGTGATGAAATTATTGTCCAAAAGGAGTGAAGTATTATGATTATTCATTGTCTATTTCAGGGGCAAGGTTATATTTTAAACAAAAGATATGGTAAAATACCAAGAAATAAATCAAAACACAGTTTGAGACTTAACTACAGTCTTAATTAATTCATTTGCTGTATAGAGCCTTGAGTGGAAGCATGGCTTAACCCAGGAGAGTTTAATATGCTTCAAAGTAAACACCAGATCCTAGGACATCTTTGTCTTTGGTTTATAACCAACGTTGGTCTTGGCATTGAGGATGGATCAAGTCTACATCACGAAGATAACATGTATCTTTCACTTAAAGGAAGTAATAAGGTCAAGCATATGCTATGACATTAGAGGACTTTGAGAAGTAATCACCGGGTTTTGAGAATTACAGTGCAGCATAAGTGATGGTCGACCTGACATATGAGCACCTGGGGTTTCTTAGGTTAATGGAAGATTCATCTGGCTCTTGTTATCTACAACATGTACCCAGATAAACTTCCAGATTTCAGCTGTAATGAGTTATGATCAACACTTGGAAACTAATCAAGTTCATATGTCAAGGATCCACTGTGCTTCCAAGGCCTCTCATTGTGTGGTCTATCTTTCTGCTCCAAAAAGGAAGATGATTTTGGAGAAACAGACACAAATAACTAAGAAAATTCATCATTATCCAGCCAGTGAAAACCCTGTCAGCCAGTAAGACCAAACTGGTAAGTCAGAAACAGATTGGAAACTCCAGATAGAAAAGACTAAAACCTTTTTCTCCAAGATGATTGACAATAAGACACACCCATTTTAAGGTGTAGAAAATCCCATTCTGGAGCAGAGGACACTGGCAAACTACTCAATGCAAGTATTTGCATTTTCTTCAGGCCCCAGAAAAACTTTAACTGGAAGTATTATTTGTATTATTTTTTTCTACTTTCATGTCTTGCTATATTTTTTTGAATGAAGGAAGGATTTGAAACACCTAATTCTCCCTTTATCAGTTCTCTCATCTAAAAGTATTATCTGGTAAGATATGACCTCCGAGTATAGCAAGCCATTCTGTTTTGTAACCACTGAGAATGCTCTACAAGATCACCAAGTGAAAAAGGAACTTGAAGTCAGTCAGCTCCAAGTTTAAATCTAAGTTCTACTTACATAGTTGACTATGTAAACTTAATTTTTCTGAACCTTTTTTTAACTGTAATATTCAGAGGAGGCAAAAAAATTATATTCCGTAAGCCCTGATTAGATTTTATATTTTTAATATATGAATTTCTTTTTAAAAGACAACTAGAGAAATTTAAATATAAATTACACATTAGATGGTATTGAGATAGTATTTTTAATTTTCTTAAACTGTGATAATGGTATTATAATTAAGTGGTTCAAGTTGCTATTTTTAAGACATATACCACACATACTGAAGGATAAAGTACATTAAAAGTTACAATAAAAATTGTCTAGAAGAAAGGTCAATGAGCAGGGAGAAGCAGAAAGACAAAGAAAGAGAATGACAAAATATTTGTACTTGCTAATATTAACAATTGTTGAAACTCCTTTATAGGGTACACAGTTAACAGTTATAAAAATAATCACCAATTCTTCCTAGGAAATATTCACAAATTCAAAATTAAATTCATTTCATTAGGCTGGGAATTTAATACCAACAGCCTAAACACTTACAAGTAGACATTTTACTCCAAAATATGAATTCTTAAAAATACATTTACACCAAAATTAAACTGCTAAAACTGAAAACTCAGGCATATTGAGTCTTCATGGCCAGAAATATTAAATTATCCTTCTTCATAGAGTTATTTTCTAAAATGATTGTAAATCTCTATCTTTTCTAAGAAGACCTGGATATTCAGGTACTCATCAAGTCAATTCCAACTTATTTGAAAAACTTACTATAAAAATAGCCCCCACTCATGCTTAACTAGATTACTTTAAAGTGAATAATCCGGCACAGAAAAAGAACAGAGCTAAGAACACCTTCTATACAGTATAATTCCTTTAAATCTAATGTCATGCCTTCACTTTCGATAGTATCATCCAGGTTGTTCCATTTTTCATAAATGATACATTCTTTGATTTTTTAGACTAGTATATAATTGTATATCTACAGGATATTTTAATGTATCCTGAGATCTCAAAGAAAATATTGTTCATCTTCTTTTGTTATTGTCTTGCCTGTGAAGATTCTAACTCCAGGCAAATTTGAGAAATAAGTATTCAACTTAACCCAGAGAGGACATTGAGACAATTTATTATGCTTAAGATGTCTCGATAGAGTCACAAATATCAACTCTCTCTTGAGTTGATGTTTTTCTAGTTAACACTAGGAACATTCAATCTGTTCTGAAATTTTTGGAACATAACTAGTATGACATATTTTTTTCCAACTTAATTACTACTATGACTAATTTGTATATGAAAATCCCAGAACATATTGATCAAAAAATGTAAACATCTTGAAGGCTAATTTTATAATGTCAGCATTCTTCTCTGAATATGCTTCAACATTTTTGTGATCTCTTCTGTAAACGTGTGATGGTCATTTTACCCCAGTGAGGAAAAGAATCTACCTGAGTTGAGCAGTTGCCTTGGCCTGTCTTCAGAGAAAGCACTACATTATACTCTGAGCTATAAATAATGTATGTCTAATATTAAGGCATTTCCCTTCTATTCTTTGATAGTATATCTTAAATCATACATGAGAAATTCTTGACCCCTCATTAAAGATTCATGCCTTATTAGTCAACTCAAATTTGCTATCTGAAAATACAGAAGTTCTTACTATTATTATTTAAGGAATAATATTCAAACAAACAAAAAGGATGATATAATATATATATTAGGATTTCATTTTTATTTCATTTATATAATCCAAAGCTACCATCCTAGTCAATGCCTAAGATCATGACAAAAGATCTTTTCCACATGTTTTCCAACATCATAAACAAGAGCTGATAGTTTTCTTATTCTTAATTTTCTTGAAACTTTAGTACACTAAGATAGTGAAGATTATATGAAACACAAGCAGAGGTGGAGAATAAATTCCAATGGAAATATAACATAGATTTTGTAAGATGTAAAACAATTAAGACCTCACATACTGGATAATAAAAAAGACTAGAAAAAAATGGGGCTGGGAAAATAGCTGAGTGGTGCCACACGTACTTTACAAGTGCAAAGTCTGGAGTTCAATCCCTGGAAATGGGCAGGGGGCAAAACAAAATCTATAAGAATGAAGAGCACAAATATCCATGGTAAGCACTACTCTTTAACGAGTACATACTCTATACTAGGCTCTATATGAGGCCCAAGACTCATATGTCTTACCTCATTTTTCCTCACACCAAATATACAAAGTAATTTTAATATTATATCTATATTTACATAAAGAAATTCAGGATCACAGAGATTAAATAACTTGATTTTTCATTTATCCAGTGAAAAAGAATTAAGTTTCAAAACCAACCAATCTAATTCTAAATCGCACCTTCTGTGATAAACTATCCATAAAAAATGCAAAATTCAAGTTTCCAGTATAGATAATCAAAAGTTGTCTATTATTTTTCTTTGTTTTATTCATCCCAGTAGAATTTAATTCCAAAACGTAATGACTGTCTCATTTTACAAACATTTAGATAAGCCTTCTATGAAAAAAATCAATCAGTTTGACAGAAGATCCAAGCTATTCTACATTCCTTTGTAGAAATTAGAATGATATATGGTTCCTGCCTAGTACTCAGTAAATATTTATTTGGTTATCACCCAGATTTGAAGCAAGGTATATTGAACTTGTAATTTTTGCAACTAGAGGTCATTCAATCTTAAATTTAAATTTTTTGACACTGTAAAAACCTTAGGAAAGAGAGAAGGAAAAAAGGACGACTAGCCAGTCAGTGACCAAGCCAGGAATGCTGCTAAGGAATCAAGATCCCTAGTAGGAGATGAACAATTTCTCCTCCTGCAGGGAATGAGGGGGGCTTGGAAAGATATTAGAACAAAGGAGGAGGAGAGTAAATGCTTACACTAGGAGCACCTGAGAAGAGACAAAAAGGAACTTGGAAGGACTGTTTGATAACTGACATGGCCCCATTGTGGATGCAGTAAACTAGCAAGACAAAATGACAAGCTAATGGGAATCCTGGTGGGATGCAGCTGCCACAAGTTTTTCCCAAACTGTAGCTTAAATGGTTGCTATCATTCTTGTCAGATTGGTCTCCTATATTCAGACACCAGCAGAGGCAGATTTCTATTGGCCACAGGGGGACAAGGCATGTCCTACGCAAAGTTGGCCCCGATGAGTATGGAAAAGGCTAAGAAAGGACTTCAGATGACCAGAATAGATTCTAACATGGATTCCAAGACAGAGCAAATGATGGGGGAAGTCATGGGGAAGCTGGTGTCAAGCTTTTGAGGTAAGAATGCTTCAGCTAAAATGTGTGTTCAGAAGGAGATGCCGTGAAGAAAGTCTGAATAACATCTCAGTCATTTGGTTCATTAAAACAACAGACAGATGTCAGAAATGTGCTGAAGCAAATTTAAATATCAAAGAAGTTGTTGAAACACAGCTTTTAAAGTCTTTTCAAATCCCTGGATTCTAATACTTTTAAATTGGCTCATACTACAAAGCATTCTCGAAAGTTAACCAAAGAAATGATACCATGTAGTCTTGAACATCAAGTGAAGTTTTAATCTAGAATCACCTCAGGTCATAGGCTGAAAATAATATGTCAACTTTTCACATTTGGATCTAGTGCTTTATTGTTTATGTAGCACTTTCCCTTCTAGGGTATTATATGACCTCAGAGGACCCCAAGGAAAGCAATGCAAAAGTATTATTATTTCTCATTAGAAACAAAGAAATGGGAATAATCTAATTATTAAATAGTTATGAAGCTCCCTCTACGTGATAGACACAACTCCAAGCACAGAGGTGAAAAAATAGCCCAAGACTCTGCCTCTCACTTTACATTATTGTGAAGAGAGACAGAAAATAAAAAAGTACACATTATGTCCACAGAGGGTGCGTGGTATAGACGAAATGATCCAGGTTAATAGGATGAAAATAATGGTATAGAAGGTGTTGCTTTCTATAAGGTGATTGGGGAAGACATAAGGTTTTAGGAAGAAATGGAATAGGATTTCTGGCTGCCTGGAAATGAGCTTTGCTGTAAGTGACAATGGTCATGACATAAGGCGTGAGACAGTCTTGGGGCATGTCAAAGATGAAAGTGCAGTAAATGTGGTTAGACTATAGTGGCCAAAGCTCAAAAAGGTAAAGTTAGAGATCAGATTACATGGGGCATGGCAGACTGGTCAGACAGACTTTAGCTGTTCCTTAAGAGGAGACGAGAAACTATCAAAAGCTGAGTAGAAACTCACAGCCTAAGAGACAGTTTAAAGACTGCCACAAGTACAGGATCCTAAGTTTGATCCCTACTATCGCTAAATAAATTTTAAAAAAGAAAAAAAAAGTCTCCAACCAAGACTGCCATACAGATTAAAAGCCAGAGAATGAGCAGGAAGTGAGAAGGTAAAAGCCATTAGAAGTTTTAAAAATGCAGGCTAGAAAGATACACTACCAACCTACATGTCCGTTAATAAATGAAAGGGTAAGGAGGACACAGTGAATACACATTAGTATTCATCACAGAAAAGAAGGAAGTTCTGTCACTTACAGCAACATGATCAAATTCAAGGACATCATATTAAATAAATTAACAGAATGATCATCATATATTTTTAACTCAATTGGAGATGAAAAAGTTGATCACAGAATTAAAAAACAGAATAGCAATCATCAGACTTGGGCTAGAGAAGATGTTGGGGAGGGGAAACGAGTAGTTGGAGGGAGACTGGGTACAGTTGGTTATGAGGAAATAATGCAATGATTTATAGCAAAGTAGGTAAGTAACATTTAGTTTTAGACATGCAAATAGCTAGAAGAGAGGGCTTTCTGTTCCCATACAATGAAATAGTACATGTCTGCAGTGGTCAATACACCATTTATCCTGATATGATCTTTGTACCCCAAGTATGGGCAGTTCTATCTGTCAGTTAATTAAAAGCAAACCACAAGATAGAGGCATGATGGCTGGGAACAGGCTGGTAGTGGCAGAAATGGTTGGATTCTGTATTTATTATGCAGACAGAGCTCTAAAATGGCTGTGTATTTTAATATAACTCGCTTGGTTCTAATTGAAGTTAGACATCATTAATCACTGACTGGGGCAAGTCGTTGACTCGGTACATCTATCCCCTTCCCAGTTTAACACTGGGAAGTTCAAAACACCTGCAACACTTTTTCCAATGGAACATATTTTCAAATGCTAGCTTTGAAGGTTTTTCTTACACAAGTGAGGATAAGGACATATGGATTATTTTGTCTTGCTTTTTGTTGATTTATGAAACTCCACCTCTTCAGAAAGAGGGTAGCTCCTCCAAGCACCACACAGTAGCGTTTAGAAGCACATAATCACACACAGCTTACCACACTCTCCTGCATCAGGGTTCCCTGCCTTCATCCAAATGCCCATGTAATGTCCACAGGGTCCCAGGGAGGTAAATTGGCTCATGCAACATCTGAGGCAATGAGACGTGAAAGGCTGACCTATAGTCCCTGGGGTCTCTGTGGGAAATGATTTCAGCCTCATGCTCAGTACCATCCCTTCTTAGTCACTCAGTAGCTCTTTTCCTGAAATGCTGTACAAAAATATTCATGGAATGGGCCAGATGGATTCATCAGAACTGACATTTTCTGGGTTTAAAAGTAATTCAGAGACAGTTTACGCATTCCATAAAAAGGAGGGGCGTGGGACCTGATGATTGTGAAGTGCTTCGCCAGGGGCAGTTTGCTTTCTATGCAATTAGAAAATGTTTTTATTGTTGTGAGTGAGATTTACAATCTGTACCTCTGAATACAAATTCCAAAAACCTATGCAGGCCTAGTGCTAGTGACAGCTCCAGTTAGCAACTGGAAATATGGAGTTTTTCACTGGGTGGTCACCGCCTCTTCTCTCCCATATGGGCAAGCTTCTTCGGAGAGTATATCCTCAGGAAACCTTCATCCAAACTAAGCCTCATTCAGAACTCTGCTTAATTCTTTCCTTCTCATCTGGTCTTTCTGTCTCTTCCCCTTTTCCACAATTCTTTTCAAATATCTGGGTTACTACTGTCTCAGGAAAAATAGCCCTAAAACACATCTAAAGAATATTTCCTGGTACTTTAGAGTGTCAAAAGAGGATCTAGAAAGAGGAGTTTAGAACTCGAAAGAATACATATCAAGTGATCAGTGCGTGTCCAGAATAGCATTTTCTACATCCCCGTGAATCCTCAGAATGTGGCCACAATTAGAAATACAAATGTAAATGTACTCAGGTAAGGAGAAACCATCCATGATGAGAGGCAGCCTCAAACCTGTGTGGCCTTTCTTACGTGAGAGAAGCCCTTGTGGAGAGGAAGACAGAGACAGGAGGGATGCTGCCTCAAGCCAAGGAATATCAAGAGCCAAGAGAGCTGGAATAAACCAGCAGGGTCAGGGTGCTTCGCTGTAGCCTTCAGAGGGTCATCCCTATGCTGGCACCATGAGCTGGGCTCCTCCAGCTCTGCGAGAGAATCCAAGCTCTACATCACTGAGTCTAGGCCAGTTTCTCACAGCAACCCTAAGATATGATTTCAGTGGAGTGTAGGCATCACAGAACTTTGAGAAGAGACAAACATACAGGCAGGAATATTTACCAATCTCTAAACAGAGCAGGAGGAGCAGTGTCTACATGTGGAAACACAGAGAAAGGATTAACAGCGCGTTGTAGGCAGAAGGTCTGGACTGAATCCTTCCTAGAGCTTTGAGCAAATAATACCAGTATGTCCCAGCTTCCTCTCTTGCCAAATGGGGTTAACACTGTTATTTCCTTTAAAGAAGTATTATGATTAAATAAGAGATTGTATGTTAAAATCTTAGGACAATAAGCCATGATTTTTTATGTCTGTAATTCCAGCTTCTCAGGAAGTTTAGGCAGGAAGATTACAAGTTCAAAGTCAGCCTGGGCAACTTAGCAATTTTAAAATAAAATAATAAAAAGGAGTATGGGTTGAGCTCAGGAACTCCTGAGTTCAAACCACAGTACTGAAGAAAAAGAGGAAGGTGAGGAAGGACTGGAGGAGGAAGAAGGAAAAGAAAGAGGAGGACAAGGAACCAGAGGAATAGTAGGAGGTTGGTAAGGGTGGGAAGAGGGAGGGAAAGAGGTGACAGGTAGAGGAGGAGAAAGAAGGGTTGCTAGAATAGAGAGAAGGAGGGGAGGAGAGGGGGAGGGGAAGGGGAGAGTAGAGAAAGAAAGCAGAAAATCTTAAAACTGCAACTCATGTATAGTAAGTACTCAAACAATTCTAGATCACTCTTTTTTCATGTTACATGCTCAGTTGACTATGTTCACATTCTTTTATCTATGTGTAGAATCTTCTTCGTTTCCGAACAAAGAATGGTCATTAAAAGACAATGAACAAGGTAGACATTCCCTGACAGAACCTTCAGATGAGCTATCTAAAATATTTTATTCCTCTATCTAAGGGGCATGGGCTACTCTGCTGTTCCTTCATAGATGATAAGCGCTCCAAATAAAGCAGTAGTTCAAAATTTAGGTGGATACAGAGTTTCACCTCTGTGATTATTAATAACTTAAGAAAATAGATGAAGGGAGTATGCTAAACAATATCTGACAACACATCTATCCATTCATTTCTATCTTCTACTTTAGGTGTTTTAAATAATAATTTAAGTAAAAAAGTTAAGAACAAAAACTAAACCAATATGATTCAAGATGTAAATATAAAGAATCTTGTATTAAAACTTAGGATCAAAATTAAGTAGGGAGTAAGATGGAAGATGAGAAAAAGAGGAAAAACCAGCTATGGTGCCACATACCCATAATCCCAGCATTCTGTAAGGCTGAGTCAGAAGGTCACAAATTCCAGCCCAGTGTGGGCCGAGGATGTAGCTTAGGGAGGAGGTCTTGGGAAGGAAGCAGGGCAGGAATGAGGCATAAAAGGAGATGAAGAAAGAAGGAAGGAAGGGAGGAGAGAAGAGACAGACAGAACCGGAGGGGAAATGAGAGCACAGCAGAAAAGATGACAATGAGAGTGGAGCACAATACAAAATGGAAAAAAGACAAGGGGTAAGAGTGGAAGAGCTAAAGAGCTTCAACCAGCACAAAGCCTATTTTAGATGTATCAGTTAGAAAATGGTGATGAATATCCCCAAGATAGTGCTGCTCTCAGAATATGATGCTTTAGGGGGGCAAGTGCAGGTGCACATCAGGCTCCCTCATGGAACACGCCCTGTTCCCACTTCAGCATTGCTCCAAGTGCACAGCTGACCCTGTATAAATGTTCACAGGGTAGAATGGTGAGCTCCTATGAGATCATCAAGAAAGTGACTATGAGACCCAGTGGCGCTGACTCTAAGCAGTGCCTGACCAGTGTGCTCTGAAAGAAGGCCTCAGTCCTGCTTGTTACAGTACAAAGTTGGGCCATCTGCAGCATGTTGGACCCGTTGAACCCATCTGTCACAGTGCTGGCTTGAATATAGTCTTTAAGGCAGTCTCCTGATCTCCCGCTGCTGGTCCCACACGAGCTCACACAGAGCAGTCATTTGGATTCCTGCTGTTCCCTCCAACTAACCATTCTGCAGAAGTGTGTGGGGTAAGGCACAGCCTTAGGACAGGGCACCTGGCTGTCACCAGGGTTCTGACTGGCAGAAACCCTTTCTTGCTCAATCCTGTTGAG
Organism: Petromus typicus; assembly: GCA_004026965.1. NCBI lineage: Eukaryota > Metazoa > Chordata > Mammalia > Rodentia > Petromuridae > Petromus > Petromus typicus. The sequence continues at coordinate 31,318 of PVIR01013748.1, forward strand.
GATAACTTACAAGCAATGCTATTCATGTTGCTCCAGAGGCCAGATGGGATGTTTGCAGCCAGAAAAATCCTCCACCCCAGGGCTCAACCAACTGGAGGTGGGGGTCTGGCAGCATGGACAGCTCCTCATCCATAAAGCTTAACCTTGGGAAGCCCACACACACACACACACACACACACACACACACACACACACACTGATTATCTGCCTGCTCCTGGTGCTCCTGAATTGAAAGTTTCCTCTTCCATTCTATACTGAGATATGTTTCATCAGTAAAGCTACACTGAGTTCACTAAATGAAATAATGAAATGCCGCACCAAGAAATACACTGCCTTTCCTCTGACCCAATATCCTGCTTCCAGGGACATCTGTAGCAGTCCAGATGCCCATAAGGGAAAGATGGGCACCCTCAGGCTATCACATTTCTTCAGACTGGTGGGGAACAGGGCCTGGGAAGCTGGTTATTCCCAGGGATCCCCAGGCTGGCAGTCCAGGGAAGAGGGCTGCTGCTAACAAGGCAAAACCATAAGCAGGAAGAAAATAAGAGTTTTCCAATAATGACATTATAACAAAAAAGTAAGGAAACAAATTTTATGTATATGGAGGGGGGGCAGTAGGGTGGGTAGGGCTATGGGGAAAAATGAGAATTGAGTTGTGTCTTATACTGGTACAAATCCCCATTATGGAGTGCAATCATGATGCGTGTATGTAATGTACCAATAAAGATTAAAAAAAAAAAAAAAGAAAGAAAATAAGAGTTTTCCTACATGACAGGGTAGAGATAACACCTAGGGCCAAAACAGCTTTCGTGGCTTCCTCAGTGGTTCATCTCCTTGTGTCCCAAAGCTTGGCTTAGATCTGATCTACCCCCAGATTTCTTTGGCCCCAAGAATTCAAGGTCTGTGGCCAACCCGCCCATGAAGTAGATGGCTGTAGCCAACCATCCCTCAGCACTCCAGGGCCTGGTTAATGCCCTGGCACTCCTGCCCAGCCTCATACTGAGGCTGGGAAAACTGAAGCCAGAGAGCTGACCTCACCAGCAGTCAGTCATTTTCTCTTTGTTCATCGGGTTCGTGACCAGCTCATTACATCACCGGAGAGGAGCCCTCAGGGCCATCTATTCATTGCCTAATGTGCAAACTGAGCCCCACATGCTTGTCTCCTGCTTTCCCATAGCTTGAACCAAACCGTCTACTTCTCTCCTCCCCACAAAGTTCTGCCAAAAGTCCCAGCAGCTCCTTCAATCTTACTGTGTCAGTGAAAGCTACAGACTGAGGCTCAGAAACGTGAGGTGGGTTTGTCAAGGTCCTAAGATCTTCACCTCATTTATATTTTCATTATACTACTATGAGCTGCAGTTACAAGTAATATATCTGTTTATTAAAGCAGACCCAGAGATTCTCCAGGGGAGTGGTTTTACCTATAAAATTTGAGTATAATATGCTGCATAAAATATGTCTATCAACTGATCGTCATCCCAAAATGCTACTGCCTTTTCCCAATGTGTCAATGTAGTGATTGACATTTGAGTGTCTACTCAGCTGTGTGAACTGCTCTGTAGGCCACACTTTCTGCAAGATCAGAGATAAGCAGTATGAATATATTTATATTATGCCTAGGATATATTAACACTCTTACAGGATGGATTAAAAATAAATCCACTAATGAATAAAGCAACAGCCTGTTGAACTTGTACATGGGGAATAAGTTTCCAAAGAAACTGAGATCGATGTCTAAGACACCCAGCAGATACTCAAAGCCATAGTCAGTACAAAAGCCTATATACACTATATGCTTTTCCCTACATACATACTAATGATGAAGTTTAAGTTATATTAGACAAGTAAGAGATTAGCAATAACACTGACAATTATACTGAAATAAAAGTTATTTAAATCTTATAAACAATTTCTAGAAATTTCAATTTAGTATTTTTAGACTAGTTTACTATATGAAATGAAATTGCAGAAGCAAAATCACAAAGAACAAGGAATTACTATACCAAGTTAGATTATGGCTTTGTGTTGTTGCTTTTAATTTTGTTCATGATTTTGTTTAGGTTTAAAATTTGTGAGCATAACTGTACTGAACTGAAAGTTTCTTAAGTTTGGAATTGAAAAGACTACAGAACTAAAATCCACCTGAGCACAGCCAGACATCACCCGGCAGAGACAGAAATCAGACACTCACCTATGCTGCCCTCCTCCGAGGGGTCTAAGATTAGCTAGTCAGAGACCATCCTACAGCAATCCAGATTCACACAGAGCTGTACTTCTCCAAAGCACCATGGCCACCCATGATGTTTCCTCCAAAGCAGCAAAGGCCTCTTCTATATCCCTTCTTCAAATGTTACAACATTTGAAAAACTATAGCATAGTTCCTTACCTACAACTTCAGCAGTTCACTATGTGACCTTAGGTCAAAGGTTACTGGCAATGTTCCCACACTAGCCCTTATTAGTCTTCAGGATTTTTTGATAACTTTCCAGAACATTTTCTGGCTAGAGAAATCCTGAATGAGTCAACCCTCCATCAGAAAGGGGCATGCTGACACCCCTTCACAGTCACAACTTCCAGGAAAACTCAGCCGTGGCCCACTTGTGCTCCATGCACAGATGGTTGGCGGTATTGGTTTGTCTGCCAGAACAAGAGAAGGGCAGTGGATAGAAGACAGGGAAGAGAGTCAATTCCTTAGCACTGTTAGCAGGTTAATTACATCCTGACCCACATCCAGTAGTGAACAGCTCTCTCCTAGCACATGGGTGAGAGACAGGACTGTACCATCACCTGAGGTCTACAAGACAGTCCTGCTGGGCAACTTGACATTGGCAATTATCAACGTTGGTGGGAAATGTAGCCCATCTAGGCAGGGAAAGATGTGAGATAGAATGAGAGAAGAAAAAGAATGAAAAGTGGACAGAGAAAGTGTTCTCCATAATGTTCAGACTTCTTCTTTTTTGGTTTCTACTCCACCCCTAATTTAGACTCTAAAGCCATCTTCCACCTAAAACTTGACATGGGAAAATACCTTTGAAGTCACAAGCAGAGCACCTGAGAACTTTCACATTCTAAAGCTTCATTTTACTGTGCTTCACTGTTTCCCACCAGCATACAACATACCAGGTACCTCAGCTGTGTCGGTCTTTCCAGCCAGTGCCTTCCTACACACTTTTTTTGTCTTCACAACAATCTTTGGGACACACATAGTATGAGCATCTTCTTTTTAACAAGGAAGAGCCTGGGATTCAGACTCCTATGAATTCTATGGTATGTTTTCAAACAAGATCATAGAGCCATGTCAGATAAAAGAATAAAATCAGATTTCTTGGCTAGAGTTGGACCAATCTACATGATACTCATATAAGAAAAAAGGGAACACACTTGAATCACACAGGAGAGCTCAGAGATGACTGAGTTCTCAGGTTGTAGCCTTCAGTTGCTGTCTTGTACCCCTTTCCCTGGCTCAGACCACAAAGGCACCTATGCAACAGCTTGCTAAGGAGAAAGGGAAGCTAGGGCAGAGCAGCCATCTCTTCTCCAGCTTGTTCCTTCCACTGTTGGTGGCTTTACTGGCATAGAGATATTGCTACCTTTAAGGGTTCAATTTCATGATAATTTTATTATCAAGATCTTGACTAAAGTCAAGATGGGATTTTACAGAAGAAACATTGTCATTCCATATAACACAAAGATTATAAGATGAGAGGCCAGGAAGGACCATGTTTAGAGGCTGTTAAATGTCACAACCTAACCTCCGTGTTGTGACAGTGACCAGTGAGATGCTATGCCTTGTCTTTCCTTCGCCATCTCCCCAGTGATGAGCATGTATTCATTAGATATAAAATTGTTATATTTAATCCCATTGTTGCTACTTATATTCATGCTGTGTGTATATTTAATATCTCACAGAAGTAGATCACAGAAAAACAGAGGATAAATGGCTGTTCAGGTACATTCGGTATGTTCACTGGTATTCAAGTCAGAGTTGTTTCTATTAAACATTATTTGTAATGTACTGTTGACATTACCAAGTTATCTCCCGATGCTATCAGCAGGTGTTTAATGCCAGGGACAGGTCATTGCTATCGGTACCGTACTGCCTTGAAGTCAGCAGACAAAGAACTCTCATAGAGTTGGGGTAACCAGTCTTCAGTTATTTATGCGTTCATGAACCAAGCATGTCTGTGGCCCAGACCCCAGTTTCTACATCCCTAAAATGACTGGCCTCTGTTTCAAAGGCCCCTTCCTGGTAGCATACAATGATCCTATTGTGTCTTATCTCTTTGCTCCACACGTCTGCAGAGCACAGCAAGAAATAAGCCTCCTTTCAGCGTAACTGTGTGCCACCTCCTGTCTAGGCAGCCTCACCCACGGTGCTTCAGTGGACAGGGGAAGGTGACACTGGGAGATGCAGCACCTGCCTATCTCACTCTATGCTCCCTGCTTTCTTTCCACTTTTCCCACCCACACCTGTCTCCAGGCCTCAGCTTCCTGGGTCACAGTGGGAAACTCCCACCCACCAGCTGGGCTGGTTTTATTTTTTAGAAAAGAGAACAGCTGGTTGATTTTAAAGACAGAACTTAAGATCCACTTAACTAGTCAACTCCAGTTGTCAGGCCCTGAAGCTGCATTTAAGGACAGGAGTTGAGGATGTGACATGAAAGCAAAGAGACCTAGATCCTTTGTCCTCCCCAGCAGGAGAGACTGCATACTTTATGAGATTTTTCCAAAGAACTTCTGTTGGGTTGCTTTGGTCTTATTCTTCTCTGTATAATAGGTATTCACTGGTGTCTCATCTTTTGAGCTTTTTGGCTTATAGAAGAAAGAGGGTCAGCAAGTTAACAAATTAAACAATTTTCACCTGAACAGACCATCAAAAGCTAACTTTAGTCTTAGCCCATCCTCAGATTGCGATATCTATCTGAATTATGGAAAGCTCTGTACAAATTTATAAAATATTTTACAGCACAGTAAAACAGATCGAATAGATCCATTTCTCATTAAAAAGGTCAATACTGGGAACACCTAATGCTATATAGATGTCTGATTCAGTTTAGCAGGTCAAGCCTGACTAATCCTTTCTTCTGATTGGGATGAATTTATTTCACCTAAAAGAAATTTCTTTTTCCCACATGCAGCCTGGTTATGTATTCTAAAACCTATATTTTTACATTACTAAAATGTTGATCAAATGCAACTTATCAAAAAACATTGAGGAAAAATTCTCACACCACAAATTAATATTTAGAAGTTATATGCAAAGAAATTTAAATCCTATCAGAAATTGGACCATGCTCTCAGTGGAAAAGCAAAATCAGAAAGGAGATTTGGTGGCATGTCAATTCAAAGTTCATGTATTCTGAATCCATTACTGCTATATGTGGAAAATAGAACTTGCTTTTTCAAACTTGCCTTGAAATCAATAGATTCAGAAAAGTAATGCTTTATAGTACAAAGATCACTAGATCCTGAGTCAGAACTGGGTCTATTTTCAGTGTATCTCTCCCTCGTTGTGTGACACTGAGAAAGCCCCGTCCCCTCTCTGGGCTCTAATTACTTCATCTATCATGCAAAGGTTTAAACTTGTCTTTTTGATTACATCCAACAGTGTTATTCTTTGGTTCTAAATTTAAGTGTGTTAATTATGTAGACAGACTTCTAATGTGGGCCCAAAATATTTAGGTCTCTATTCCCAAAGTCACATTCACCTACTTAATCCAAAGTCATCTTTGAGGATGTGGCATTGTCTCTCACTTCAGAATGCTGATTTCAGAACTGTCTCCTTCTCCCTTCAGCCACTGTTACATGTAATTCTCAGTATTTCTTAGGAGGGGAAATTATTATAACAATTCAGGATTTCCTGTGGGCTCCTCAGATACCTCCACCTCTCCTCAGAGGATTCAATGTCTCTCTTCTCCTAGAAATAAACATGATCTTTTGAAATGCCAATGAAATATGAGAAATGATAACAGAGCTGGCCCAGAACTTCCTACATTTCCCCTGCTACCACCACTATATGATACACAGAGGTGACTGTGTTGCCCTGAGTCCATGAACAGAGCAGGGCTCTCAGTCATCAGTCAACTTAGAATAGGAGTATGAAGCACATTTGTTCAGTGAAGCCTCTGAAATCTGACTGATACAACTCTGCCCAAAACAAAACAACAGAACCCTGTCATTTGGGTTCTGACTGATAAAATAAGCAGAATAAAGTATAGGGAAGAAGTACATACTCCATCTATCTGTAACAGAAATACTGGGTTGCTAAGAGATTGTGTTACGGTGTTTCTTTGTGTTTGCCTAACAGCCACGTGGAGCCTTTTGGTGCTGTGAAATAAAGCATCAGAGATAAATCACAGGCTCAGGGATGAGTCGAGAAAGAACTCAGAAAAAAACCAAATCATAAAACTATATTAGCTGAGTCATAAAAGCAGGTTTAGGTATAAAGAAACTAATTCGAAGATGCTCAAGAGGAAACAGATCGAGTCTGAAGTTAAGAAGAACAACAAAACCCACTAAGACTGTTTCACCAACACATTCTGCCTGGTTTGCAGCTGTCCCGTGCTCCAGTGACATGGTCATCATTTTCAGTTCCTTTCTGTCAGCTGTAACCCAGGGAGCAGTGTTGGGAAGCAACCATGCATAAAACCAGATAAAAGGGGGCAAGTCAAATTCATCAAGAGATATATTATTGACCACTAACCTAAATATTTTTATCCTTGTTTTGTTTTTGATAACAATGCAACTGCATTAATTTTCTTCCACCAGTGTAAACACACTATTAAGTGGTGCAAAGTCAAGCAAAGAAATGCCATTAATTCCTAAGCCAAAAACAGGGAGAATAAATATATGAAGGAAGGTATGGGATGCTTCTGCCACAAACTTCCTAGTTGTCATCTTCTTATGTCTGTAGCCCAGTTCGCATTTAGCAGCCCATGGACCCTTCAGAACTACAGCCAAGGTAATGCTACAATCTGCAGGAGGAAAAAATGTGGAGAAAGTACATAGGCAATGTTTTTGCATCAGACAAATATAATTAGTACCAAGTTCTGTGGCCTACAAAATGAGGTCATATCATCTGAATTGCAGATTTCTCCACCTGCTTCCATTGCACCCTGAAGATGTAGAGCTGTGGCAGCCACGGATTTTCCATTGTTAAAGACTCATTCTTGTGAACCAGATAATGAGGCTACTGCTAGAACTGCTGCTGAAAAAAATTTGGTTGCATATTAAAATCTCCTAGGGAACTTTAAAAACCCTTGCTACCTAGGCCACACCTCAGATCAATTACTGTAGCATCTATGGGGGTGCAACCCAGGTATCAGTACTGTTTAAACTGCTCAGTTCTGCTCCCCACCAGCTAGTTTTTAAGCAGTGTGATTGTGGGTCCTCTCCTCAGAGACTCTGAATTAATTGGTACTGGGAAAGTAGAAGCAGTCAGAGAATCCTGAGTTTTAAAAAGCTCTGCAGGTGATTTTAATGTGCAACCATGTTTGAGAATGCTTCCTATAGGAGAGTCATTATCTGTCCAGGGGCCAGTGGTGGCAAGGCTATGGCACATGTGCCTAAGTGGGCTGTTTGTAGCAGTGAAAGTTCTAAGAGGTTCTCCATCACTGGTGCAGGATATAAAGAATAGTTGGAAGTGTTGTCTCCCTAACTCTTACTCCTGGAAGCAATAAAAGGCATATGGTTGGTTATTATTTTTAAGTGTTTGAATAAATGCATTGAATTTGTCACCCCAAATCTTTACCAATATATAAGGATGAAACAAACACTAGAGGTTGTAAAATACAGAGGACCAGTCTCGGGGCTTCAAATCAGCTCAAGCATTACAGTAACATATAATGAGCCCGATAGAACAACTAGAACTCATAATAAAATGATATATCAACTCTGAAAACCATTGTTTAGTGCTTAAAAATTAAACCTAAATTATTAGCTGATTCAGCAGTTCTATTCCTAGGCATTTACTCAAAAGTGAAGTCAGAGACCATACTGTGAATGACCACAGCAGCTTGATTTAAAATCACCAAAAATTTGAAATGACTAGCATGCCGGTGTTCTACTGTGGTGTGACAGGTTAATATAAATTCAACGGCTGGAACAATGCATGTTTTTATATCATAGTTTTTGTGCATTGAGTCTGGGTGTGAAGCAGCTGCTTCAGATTTTCTACTCCTGTAGTCCAAGTGTTAACTGGGCTGTGATCTCATTTGAAGGTTAAACCAGCAAAGATGTTCATTTGGATGGTTAGCAGAACTCATATCCCTGCTTCTGTATAAACTAAGGAGCCCATGTCTTTACTATTTCTCTGCAGGAGGGTGTCCAGCTCCTAGGAGCCACCCCCAGGTCTTTGCTGAGTAGATTTGCTCAATGGAGCTGCTCTCTGTAATAAACCAACAAAGTCCTGACACCAGGTCTGCTAGTAAAACAAGAAACATAATCATGAGAGTGACATTATCTTTGCCAAACTGTTTGTGTAAAACAAATCTCAGGAGCTGTGGATATAGCTCTGTGGTTCTAGTGCCTGCCTCACAAGTGCAAGATCATGAGTTTGAACTTGAATAGTAAAAATAAAATTAAAAATAAAACAAGCCCTAGGTTCTACTCACACTGATAGGGAAGAGATTAAAGACATGAGCACAGGTGGTGTACATAGGGGTCATTTCAGAGTCTACCTCACCATATATCCATCAACTAGGGATAAGTACACACAACAATGAAATATGGAAACACAATGAAATACTGTTCAGCAAGAAAAAGAAAGAACTATCCAGGAATGCAACACATGCATTATTACTTAGGTGCATTGTGTTAGATGGAAATATCCAAAATCAAAAAATTACAAAGTAAATTACCCTGTACAAATGATGTTAGATAAAATGTTACATTACAAAAACAACCAAGAAGACCCAGGAGCTCCATGTACAAGTAAGATTGATTACAAGGAGGGTGCGATAAGGGCCATGAGGAACCTTTGCAAGCATCAGAAATATTCCATACATTGATTGTGGTGATAGTATACAAATATATGTACAGCTCAAAATTCATACAAATGCATATTCAAAAAGGTGTATTTGACAGTATATGAATGGTGCTTCATTAAATTTGACTTTAAAAAATAAAGAAAGAGACTGACAAAGCAAAATTCAGAAGAGAGAAACTGTCCCTTTGAACTTATTCCCAGTGCACGATTCCTAATAGAATTTCAATGAGACTAATATTATAAGTTATATATTATTACTATTATAACGCATTTACTCATAAAAGAATTGCCTAAGTTAAGTGAACTTTGAACATTTTATTTTTTATCACTAAAATCACAACTTGGGAGGATAGACTTGATCCTCTAAATGGACTATAAAAAGTCTTCAGTTAAACTACAAAAATGTTACAAGAAAAAAATAGCATTCATAAGTAACTTCTCTGCACAAGTTACAACAAAGCTAAGCACAAGTCATGTGGAAGGCTTCCTAACCCTACATGGAGGCCTATACCTAGGGCTCAGCATACTTCAGCTTCCAGCCTATGATAGAGAGGGGCAGGACAAACTGAAGCTCTACATTCCTAGAAGTGAACTGAGGCCATCCTTCTGCCCAAAATCCATCAGCAATTCTCAAAAAATGTAAGTAATGTTGAGAATTTATCATGTTTGCTATAAAATCAGTAGATCAGTAAAAGGACCCCCTAAAAGATTAAAAATAAAGAGAGTGCCCAAAGATAATTTGTGTCCTAGGAAAGACCATAGTTCAGCAGTATGGAAAATGAACTTTCAGGAAAAACACTACAAAGATGACAATGAAGATGCTGTTTTAAAAAATTTCATAAAAGAAAAGATGAACCAAAGCAGTTGTGAAAGTATGAAAAATGAAACATGGTTTGTTTGTTTTGCTGCATTATTAGTGAAGTGGAGTCAACAGTAGATGGAAGAAGACAGATTGTTAAAACTTTTATGTCTGGCTTGGGTAGTTTCACAGGTACCCAATGAAAGAAAAAGAGGACTATGGAGATATGGGATTTGCTTTAGAGGCTCTGACCGGCATTTCTGGTGGGCAGGTGGGTATGGACTGGATTTCAGATAAGAATACTGGTTAATGAAGGATTTGGTGGTAATGGGTTTGGGAAAGTTGAAACAATGGACGGGTTCCACCCATAAGAAAGTGTGTAGGCCATGTTTAGTAAGTTTTGTACATGGAATAAAGAAATGAGATAATTGTGGATGAGAGACTATGTTGAGCTGGGAGTATTTTTACCATTTCCATGAATGCCGCTGAGTTTCTTTTCTATTTTTTGCTTCAAGGAAATGAAGAAGCACTAACAAAAAATAGAGTATATGGTAAGATGCTACTCATAGCCAAGTGGAGATGTAAATTACTTTCCACTATGTCAAAAGACAGTTACAATTTAGGGCAGAGAGGATAATGCTAAC
>PVIR01013749.1:0-41716 GCA_004026965.1 Petromus typicus
TTTTTTCATATTCCAGTTTTATTTTTTCTGATTATTTTTATTGAGATGTAATTTACACACCATAAAATTAACCCCTTGATATGTTCAATATATCCCAACATAATGTAGAATATTTTCTTCATTCCAAAAAGAGGAGTTGAGGATTTAGCTCAGATGGCATCACGCTAATATTGGAAAGTACAAGGGCTAGAATTCAATCCCATGTACCTCAAAAGACAGAACAAACAAACAAACAAAAACCCCCAAAAAGACCATGTGCCCATTAGCAGTCACTCTGTCCACATCTAGCGTCTACTGATTTGTGTTTGTTGTATGGATTTGCCTGTCCTGAATATTTCATATATGTGGAACTATACGTTGTGTTTTAAAAAATCTGACTTCCTTGACTTAGCATAATGATTTCAAAATTTATCCGTATTGTTGTGCATTGCAGTACTTCTTTCCTTTTTATAGTCAGATCGTATTCCATTGCATAGATGGAGTGCATTTTATTTGTTAACCGTTGAGGGACATGTGGGCTCTTTGTGAATAATGCTGCTGCGGACCATTTGTGCACAAGTTTTTGTTTTGTCTAGACATGTTTCATTTCTCCTGGGTTTATACCTAAGAATGGAATGGCTGGGTTATATGCTAATTCTGCAAGTAACTTTTTGAGAACCACCAAACTATTTTCTGACATGCCTGTGTTGTTTTCCATTCTTACCAGAAATGCACAAGACCTTACAGTTTGTGTTCCTACTATTTGCCAGGCAGTACGCTGTCCTCTTGGAGTGTGGAGTGTGTTCTGTTGTATGAACTTATGCTCATTATATTCCTGCTTTACAGGATAAGAAACTGAGTCCTGAGAGTTTAAAGCACTATGTGCATCCAACACACACACACGCACGCACACGCACACACACACACACACACACACACACACACACACACACACACACACATCACAGAGGTTATCATGACCCAAGCTGAGGCCTCCCCTGAGCGTAGAGCCCTGAGATCCTGCTCCAGAGCTGGAGGACAAGATGTCAGTGCAGCCTGGACAGGAGGTAGAGAAGAAAACCACAGGGGAGACCAGGTGTGCATCAAGTCATGCAACAAGCGAGGGTTGGGCAGAGAAGATGTGTCTAGTGCAGACCCCAGATGCCTCGGGGTAACCAGCCTCCTTCCCACTGTGTCCATAATCTGAAACAGCAGGGGACCAGGGAGCCAAGAACCCTGCAGGCCACCAGGGAGACACTGCCCATCTGAAAGACAGGGAGAACAGAGATGCTGGATCCCAACTGGAGCCTCCTTATGTGGGAGCCCCTGAGCAGCCCCCAGGGCACAATATCCTGTCTTCACCCACAGCTACTCAGGCCTCTGACCACAACAGCACTGAACTGTCATTTTATTTTGTTCATTCTCACACGTTATAGTCACAATTCCTGACTTTTGTTATTATCATTAGCAAGAAGTAATTGTTTTATACTTATATTTATAATGATAATAATATTAAAGAAAGACTGTGAATAAACTGAATCTCAAGTTCAAGGCTCCTTCGGCCTCCTGGCTGAACACTATGTAACTCCTTGACTTTCCTGCTGATCTCTCTGGAGGGAGGAGAGGTTGGGGGGCCATCCACGCTGCATACCTGGGCAGGACTTCTTGCCTTGCACCTTCCAAAGGATATGACTTCCACCTGTGCATCCTGGGGTCAGTGACCTGGCTGCCAAGAGAAAAGCAATAGGAACGTCCTTTCCTTGCACATTCAGTACAGCTGTTGGATGTAGAAACTGGTATTTCACCATTGGCCTCTTAGGAAGCCCAAGTTCTGTAGTCTAATTCCTCAAAGGCTTCCCGATCATCTTCAACTAAAAACAATTTAAGATATGTGTCATAGATCATTTCCTAAACTATGCCTTCAAGGTCATTACCTGCATGCCTCTCCTTAGAGTGCCATACCCGAAGAGTTCCACTTGCTTCCCTGCCTAAAGGTGCAACCTGTACGTGGGCTGGGTGTGTCTGCCAGCCCAGCTGGAGGCTGTACATCTGCCAAGGGCTCTTTGTTCCTAAGATGCTGCTGGTTGTCCTTCCTCTGGGCGAACTCCAGCAGAGTAAGGAGCTGAAGTCACCCAACACACCAAGAAAGATGCATCTGGTCAGATGATGGCTTGGACTTTGAGAATTGTCACAACACAACTCCGAGGGAATTTGATCTTTCCTGTGTGTTACAGGCAGAGTTTGGGCCAGTGTGGAAGATGTTATGAGAGGACAGACTTAACGCTATTTACAGCCCAATAAAAGGAGCCCAATGGTGTGGGCTGCTTTGGGGCATCCCGAGGGAGTTCTGATCTCTGCATGTGTTCACTCTGAGCCTGGATCTGCAGAGGGGAACATGTTAGCTCAAGGACTGGGCTGCCCCTTAGCTATCCTGAGAGTCTAAGGTTGTCTACATTTGGTCATTCACATGGGGTTCTTCTGGTTCTGCTGAACTGCATTAGTTCTCTAAGAAGTTGGATTTTATTATTCATAAATCTTATGAATAAATCTTAAACTAGTGTTGCTACTAGTGTATCTGGAAATGCAAAGAAAGACCTCTGCTTCTTTCTTCTGGTTTTCTGTGGTGTTACAGTGCTCTGAGGTTTTTATCAACAGTTGCAACCTCACAATTTCCCATCTGTGCAGGCTACACGGAATCACAAAGCTTCTGTAATGAAGCCCTTTGGGAAACTGTTGACTTCTCAGACACATTCACATGGCTCCACGTTCTTCCTTTATTGATGGCTGTGATTTCTCATGTGCATCCCCCTTCTGTCACACTTTCACACTGGAGCCACAGTGGGATAAGGATGGAAGCTGAGTGCTATGAAGGATCTTAGCTCATCTTTGGTCCACAGCTCCATGTGATACTTGCACGTTCTTGGAAGGAAATTGTCTGTGGCCATCAGCTGGATGGGATGGCAGGGCAGAGGAGGCTTTCAGGACTCCCTTGGCATAAGGCTGATGCTCACACCACAACCTCAGACTACTGAGCTCCCCCCTCCTTTTGTATCAAGGTAACTGTTTTTCCATTATTGTGATTATTAGATTAGAAGCACCACACACGCTCTGCCTTCCTCAGCAGGCTCCTCGGGAAAGCTGCCAACTTGTTGCTTTTTTGTCTCTACCCTCTTATTCTTCTAAACTTTCTCCAGGTTCTGGGTCTCTGAAATGGGTCCATGCGCATCACTGGTGAATCGACAGGACCAAGTCCAGCGGTCAGTGGGTGCCACCATTTGCAGGGTTCTTTTCCCCTATCCTCTCAGTTTTCCTTGCTCAACTTTTCGTCTCTTTCTGGCCTTGCTTGACTCGTTACTTAGAATTTACTTTTTCTTTTGTGTATCTCTTCTACCTATGTAAGTTCTCGATGAATTTGATTTTTAAGCTCCATTTGGACCCTACTAAATCCCAGTATTAGATCTCCAACCTGACCCCTTTCCTAAACACTAGATGATATGCTGATAACTTCATTTGGATATCTTGCAGGTATCCCCCATTTCATTTTGTGGCACGACATCCCCAACTCTTTTTTAAAATTTTATTTATTTTATTTTAAACCAGGATCTTGCCAAGTTGCTGTATTTCCCAGGTTGTGCTTGAACTTGCAGTCCTTGTGCCTCAGCCTCCTAGAATGCTGGGATCACAAAAGCATCCTCAATTTAATGTCCCAACCAAGCTCTTAATCTGTGTCACATCCTCATACCTCCAGATCTTTTCTTCTCTACTTCTCCATAAATGGCACCATAATCCAACATCCTTTGTTGCTCATGCCTAAAATGTCGAAGTGAGCTGTTCTTTAAGCCTCTCTCCCCTGGGGTAAGCAGAGGTTTGGCTGAGCTGGGCTGCACTCCACTGGGGGTCGATTCTGTCTTGCAGAGTGGCTCTGGCTGCTCTGCTTTCTCTCATGTCCTTTGGACCAATGGGTCTCCCCAAGCTTGTTACAGAAGGACATCAGGATGAAGAGGCCAGACCAACAATGCAAGGACCTCTCTAGCTTTTGCTGGTGTTGGCGAAAGCAAATCTCACAGCCAAATTCAAAGTCAAGGGTAAGGAAGTGCAATCTGCCCAGGAAATGGCCAAGTCCAACACTTTTGGTGTGGGTCTGAATTCTCATCTCAATATATATTTGCTGAACAAAAACTGAAGGTACTACTTCAGAGAAGTAGTTAGAAGAGGAAATTTATTGTAAGCAAGTGATCCTATCAGCAGGGTCTTTTTATGAGCAACTGGATGTGTTTTAAAATTTTGTGTTGCTTCTGGGTGCTTCTTACAGAATAGCCATTTTATTATTCCTAGGTTCTATAAATTAGACATGGTGACAGGAATGGCAGGGTATGTGTGTACATGTGTGTGATGTTGTTGACTTTGGGGATGAGGAAAGTAACAACATTTTTCCGGGGCCATTCATTTTGTTTTTGCTTTACTTGCCTTTATCCTGGTGTTAGAATTTACAGCTTATGTAAACCTGGTTTGAAATGCTTAGAAGCAGTATTTCAGGTCTTAGTTTTTTGGATTGTTTTGAATATTTGCATGAACTTTGCCTGTTGACTATTTCTCATCTGAAATTCAAAATCTGAAGTGTCCTAAAATCTAAAACACTTTCAGAAATCATGTTGGCACTTAAAAGATTTAAAATTTCGGAGCATTTTATTTTTCAAAGGAATTACTGTCACTGAAAATCTATGGATCTAGACTTACCATCATAGAGGTGATGCCTTTGGTCGACCTGGTGAAGGTTGGTGCCACTGACCTGCTCCGTCTTGCCGTTAACCTCTTCTTTAACCCCTCTGAGGAATTAAGTCCTGGAAGGTCAGTTTGAAGGCATGGCCAGGGAAGAAAGGCACATTCCTCTGCAAGCTTTTGGGTCTGGTAGGTGTTGAGCAAATGTAGCTTATGCCCCGGTCTTCAGTGTGACACTTATGTTTTGATGTCTGCAGGTTGCAGCAGGGTGCATTCTTCAATTCAGTATATTTCCCACCCAACCCTAGATGAGCTTTCTTCCCCTTGGGGTAACTTCATATGTGACATGAGGCTAAGTGGCACATTTAGCCTGCACATATCTATGTAATGGTCATCAGATTCTTCTTTCCTCTAATTTGTTAGAAATATGCTTTTCTCCTACCCAGGAGGGTACATCATCAACCAGACCAAGTTGTGATTGCCTGTCAGCCCAGAGAAATGTATGTTCCTAGGTTTGTTTCCCATTGAGACTGATATTCAGGCCTTTTTGTTTCTCTTTATCGTAGTGAGTTAAAATGTGAGAGGGCATTTTATTGAATCATATTTGATGGCCTGCAATGCCATGGTCTGGGTTCTAGGTCTACCACTGCTACCTCCAATGATCAGAGAGTTGTTCTTCCTCTTCTCCTGGTCTTAATTTTCT
The DNA here is from genome assembly GCA_004026965.1 of Petromus typicus. NCBI lineage: Eukaryota > Metazoa > Chordata > Mammalia > Rodentia > Petromuridae > Petromus > Petromus typicus. Next base: position 5,402 of record PVIR01013749.1, read on the forward strand.
TGCCTGGTGATGGTGGAGAGTGCTTCTATAAAGATCAAATTAAATACTCTTTGTAGAGAGATTCCAGGAAGTGTAAAGTTCATAATACGTGTAAGACATGCCATTTTGAATATATCTGCAGTTTGAAAATTTATGGACAGTTTGTTCCAAAGGCATTTTAAGCACATAACAATGATTCATATCTCTCAGAACTGCAGATGCTGCATGAACAGTTTAGCTAATGGACAGAAATGTACCTCTGAGCTCCTGGGGCTGCACAGAACCCAAGACCTATTAGTCATTGCTTTGTCTCCTAGGACAGAAACCAGTGGTGGATGACTGTGTGTTATGCACTGAGGTTTGTCTGCCCAAAGTTTGTATGCTCAAGTCCTAACTCCCAGAGCAGTGGGCTTTGAAGGTAGTGACTCTGAAGGTGGTTAGGATTAGAAGTTGTGAAGGTAGAACATCTTGCATGATGGGATTAATGCCCTTATCAAGAGGAGGAGGTGGGCCTGAGGGTATAGCTCAGTGGTACAGTACGTGCTTAGCGTGTGTGAGACTCTGGTTCAACCGCCAACACCAATAAAACAAAAACACAGACTTTATCTCATGACAATACATAGGAAGATTTTGAGTTTGAGGTCATCTGGGGATACCTAGCAAGTTCCAGGCTATCCTTGACTGCATAGTGAGATCTTGCTTCCAGAAACCCAAACCAGACCCAATCAAAACATGATGCTTCACCAAATTTGCTGGTATCTTAGTATTAGAGTGAGAAATAAACATCTGTGGTTGAAGATATCCAGTAACTAGTATTTTGTTGCAGTGGCCCAGGTTGTGAGACAAATGGAAAGCTGAAAACATGATGATGTTAAGATGCAGGCGTGGATATATTAAGGCTAGAAAAAAAAGAAGACATAGAAGGGGTCATAATCTTGGGATATTTCTTTCGTTAAAGTTTAATGTTGCAGGAGAGACATGGGCCAGAGAAGTAATAGAAGAAACCACACTGTACGTATTTGAAGTTTTACTCTTTGTTGAGAGAAGTCGTGAACACGCTCCCCTGAAAGGGCTGGTAAGCTTTTTGTTCTTGCAGGAATAAAAAGTACACAAAACTATGAGGAGTTCCTGCATCAGAGAGGAAGTGGGGTGGGGTGAGCTTTCTTTCCCTTTAAATCAACAACATTCTGAGTCAGACTCCAGTAGATTATTGTCCTTATATTTAGGGAACATTTTGTATAGTTCTGTTCTGTCAAGAAGCAGATGATGCAGTTAAACCCTTTATTCAAGCTATCAGAGCTAGCTTAACCTTTGGCCATTGTGTCTGCAAAGCTCTGAGGATACAGGATAGAAAATGTCAAAATCATCATAATAATGCAGTCATCAACAAATGTCAAGATGATCGTATTAATATATGAACTGGGGAATCAATAATAGTTTTACATGGGTTCGTGGAGCAAGGCTCGCCAGTCTTTGAGTTGTCACCAGGAGGTTTTTGTATCAACACCAGCACTTGGTACTATATTTGGCCAGCCCAGCTTATAATGCTCTCATTGATCACGTGGATACTCGTTCATGTGCACAGCATTTACAAGGTGCCTGCCTTGCATAATGAAAACGTGTTAGCACGTGTTAGGGAAGATATGAAGGCTGACTCCTGCCCACTGTGTGAAAGGGCACATGGAGTGTATCAGCCGAGCTGTGGCAGATTCCCCGAAGGGCAGCATCTGACTTTCTGGGACACATATTGTGCAGAAAGCATCTGTATGACCATGCTCAGTAGCCAGGATGCCCACCCGTGGTCCTGTGGAGCAATGACATCTCTGAAGCTTTGGAACAAGGTTGGAATGGTAGGGAAAATAAGGATGGAGCAGAGGAGAGGCAAGGGTGAGGATGGCACAGAGTTTGCTAATGAGCTGTTTTGTATGTTACACAAAAACTTTGGGGTTATTTTCTGTAGGTAGCACAAAGGCGTGCAAGTATTGTCAACAAGTAGGGATCATTTGTGCATGTTACCAGAGTTCCCCTGAAGTCACAATTAGTTGACTGTGATAACATGAGTTGACCCGAGTTTACTGTGAGTGATGGAAGTGGAGAGGAGGGATTTAAGGGAGAAGGAAGCTGTGGGAGGGCTGAGGCCAGAGCTCGGGGCAGAGTATTTGCTTAGCACATGGGAGGCCCTGGGCCCGTCTCCAGCGCTCTCCATAAAGTCACTTGAGTAATGAATTAAAAAATATATTTACACACACACATGTCCATGTATATGTGAATTTCAAAAAACATTTAACATCTAATATTCACATTGCTTAGCACAGTGCTTTGTAATAAGCATTTGTGGGTTGATTCATCTTCATTACTTTTTGCATTCAAAATTGCTCTATCCTCTCATGGAAAATATTAACTTCCCTGTTCCACTGATCTGTCTGTCATCTCCTGTTTCATTATCTGTCTCAATCATTAGACGCTTTGGTGTGTTTCCAGAGCCCCACTTCTTGAATATTCCCCTTATTTACTTCTGTTACTGTGCTCGACTGGCCTATGAAAGACAGGTCTTATTCTCCTGGTGGGAATTGGTGGTGAATAAGCCTGGAAGTCTTTGTCACTGTTAAGTGTACATCTTCCTGATTGTCTGTAAGTTTTCTCAGCTTCCAGGTGCTACAGCATCTAGTGAGGCTGCTCAGGGCACTGATCTGCAGGAGGAGCTGGGGCTCTGCACACAGCCCCACATCCCCGCAGCCCGTCTGAAGCCAGGCTGTGTGATTGATACACCTGGGTCCGGCTGCATGTGTGTGTGTGTGTGTGTGTGTGTGTGACTTTGTAAGCCTGAACTTGTGTACTTTGCTCTGTGCTAGGCTGTGGCTTCAGACATGCTGGGGACTCGTGAGAGCTGACTGGGCACCAGATGCCTTTGGCCAGAGTCCCCGACTGTCAGGCAGTTTGTGTGTCAGTGTGAGCACTGTTCCTACTTGTAAAAGAACAGTGCTGGTTACCTGTAAGCCCCCGAGTTTAGACTGTAACCTCAGAGAAAATTAGGTCCTTACTTGGACAGAGGGAGGTGGGCAGGCAGCCTGGGTTCAATTTGCAACTAGGACTTTATTTTTGCCACCACGATGGGACCATTGCAGCTTGAGCTGAGTGTCCGACACATGTGGCCATGATTTACACTGCTGAGTGGCTCCTGAGCAGGTGACCTCAGAGGATCCTGGGCTCCATGTGGGACGGTGAGTTGCCCTGTCGTTGGCATGAGCTGTCCTGCAGCAGTGGCATTCCTCACTCGGCTGTGCTCCAAAGGAATTTCCAAAATCTCAAAAGTGGAGGTTGTTTTTATTGCTTGACATTTGGAAAACTGGATGATTGAGAAAAGAATTATACATATTTATCTAGATCTATCTCTGTATCTATATCTATATCTATGTATCTGTCTCCTTCCAGTGGCCAAACCTCTGATGATGGCTGCTTCCTTTTCTAACATGATCTTAGATAAAGCAACACTCCTCATTTCTCTCTCTTTTTAAAATAAATCCAGCAGGATGTGGTTTAGCCTTCTAACCCCAGCACTTTGAGAGACTGACAAAGTAGGTTTGCAAGTTTGAGCCCAATCTGAATACCTTAGCAATTTAGAGAGAAACTGTCCAAAATAAAAGAAAAAGAGATGAAGTTGCAGCTCAGTTTGAAGGCCCTGGGCTCATTCCCTAGTACTTTAAAAAAAAAAGTCTGACTTTTCTCACTTTTGTATTCTTCTGGGTTCAGTTTAGAACCCTTGTTGTCATCCAGAAAATAAAATCCCATTTGGAATTATGTTAAGCCTATATTAAAAGGAGTAACAGTTTATATTATTATATCTTTGTAATAGTCCATCTTCTGATAAAAAGTTCCCCCTGATAGTTTATTTTTTGAGATCTTTTTTCATACAGGTAAAATTGCATTGTGGCAAATAAAATCAACACAAACAGAAAAAAAAAAAAAGAGAATCACATCAACTACTCTTATTGTTCAAATTGGATTGTTTGATATTCATCATTTTTGTCTGGGTTTAGTCCTGTAGTAAAATTTTTTTTTATCTTGGTTATTTTTAGGTGAACTACTATATTTGTTCTTTTTTTATAAATATATTGTTTTTAAAGTTGCATACTCAAGTTGGTTACTGCTGGAATAAAATCACTTGTTAACACAAGATCTTTATTTGCTCCACTCAGGCACCCTTACTTCCTGCTTCCTTTCTTAGCTGGAAACATTTACTTCCTGGGTATGGCTGTCTGAGAGAACATTAATACTCTTCTTCTGTGACCTCAGAAGGGCTTTTTCAGGACTGATTTCTCTGTGACATTCTCTTCTTAGTGTAGATTTCCTTCTACTTTGTGAATATGCATGCACTGCAATAGTCTTAACTCCTTTAGATGATTTTCTCGTGGATATTTATTTTCTTTCTTAATGTCAAGTGTTCACTTTATAGTAAAGGCTTCAAGCTACATCTCCAGATCTAATCTCTATTCACTCATAAACTCAGTGGTTTTCTAGAGTCTTCCTTGTGTTAGGTACTGAGTATGACCACTTACTGTCACCTACCCCCCTCTCTCTTCCTCTCACTCATACCGGGAATTGAACTTAGGGCTATGGCACTGAATTACCGCTCCAGTCATATTTTATTTTAATTTTTTTAAATTTTGAGACAGGGTCTTGGTAAGTCAATGAGTTGTCCAGGGTGAGCTGGGACTTGGGATCTTCCTGCCTCAGCCCTCCAGAGTGCTGCAATTGCAGACATCCCTTTCTTTATGGAGAGTATGCAAACATAATACCCCAGGAAAAGTCTTCACTGGTGATGGATAAGATGCTGTATCTGTGAGGGTCCTGGCAGGAAGCAGAGGAACATATTTACAAAGAACTGGGCAAAGAGAAACCAGCAAGGAAGAACAGGGATAGCAAATTTTCCTAGGGGTACAGAGGAGGCGGCTTTGAGTCCTGCAAGGCCTGATGGGGCAAGAAAGGAGAGTGTCTGGTAAGATGCAGGAATAGCTGCAGTCCTCGGAGAAGGATGCATGACGCTGGCCTGGAGAGGGAGATGGCAGCCGCTACTGAACCACCGCTCAGAAGGGAGGGCTGAGTAACAAATACCCCACCTTCTCTTTCTTTCCATCCATCAGGCTCCAAAGGGTGCTTCTTACTGAATGGCTCCGACCCCCTGAACTGTTCATGTGGGACCCTCTTCTGGAGTAAAGAGCAGAGGGAAAAGACCAGAAAGAGGAATAAGAAAAATAATTGGGACGGGGTATGATGGGAAAATACGATGTTTAAATTTTTCAAATGTATTACAGGAAAAGAAACCCATTGCTGTCAGTCTCCTCGGAACACTCCCTTTTGCTTTGGACACACTTATCCCATTCTTCTTGCCACTTTTGGAAGCAGATCTGGACTCTCTTTCCTGAGTGTCTTTAGTTAGTCCATCCTGACTTCCTGGATGTCCTGCATGGATTCACAGTGCTTCCTTTCATGGCTATTTTAATGTGGGGAAAGAGTCTGAAGTCACATGGTACCAGATCCAGTGAGTGATGTGGGTGAGGATACAGTGTCTTGACTTTGGATCTGTGTTTCCCTTGGCTGGTACTCCACAGCCACAGTCACTCTATTTTTGATCACATCGTGTAAAGAGGACATCCAGAACTGCCTCAGAAAGTGGCCACAGTGATGGGATAAATGTGTTTGAAACCAAATGGGAGATTTTGAGGGGGACTCATGGCAGCGTGTCTTCTATAGTAATACATTTTTTTTTACTTAAACACTTATAATATGGTTTGGTCTCCTCTTTATATGTAGAGTTGACCTCAATTTATCTTCAACTTCTTGCATATGGTGCCACTTGGCTTTGTGGTCTTTGGCAAACTAACTCAGGAGGTAGATCTTGATGGAGAAAAGAGAGTGATTGATATTCCCAGGTCTGGTGTCATTATCTTCCCTCTCCCTTCTCTGTTGTTTCTCCTTCCTCTTTGCCATGTCACTCCCAGGCTTCCAAGTTCACATGCATCTCCAGAGGCAGAAACTGGTTTTGTCCAGATTGCAAGGAAAACCTTCAGAAAAGTTCCAATGACAAATTTTCCTGGCTGAGACCAACTTGAGCTTTATCGTTGGACTTGAACTCTAACCTGTCTTTGCCAAGAGATTCCAGGGCCTGCTAAGTACACACACTAAAATGCCAGAGAAAATTTTTGCTGCTTTGTTGCACCTTTCTGGCAGATGAAATTGGGGGTGGGGAATGGGAGCACATGGATCACGAAATATATAATTCATAGTTGTCACATCGCACTGTGAGGAACCATCTTTTTGGAAGCTGCTAAGTGGGTACTTTTCATAATGGAAGAAGTTACACTACAAAAAACAGAAAAAGGAAATCTCATTAGCAGCCATCATTTCCTGTGTGTCCTCAGTTAGGTTAGTGTGCATTTCTTGTCTCAATTTCTGAGCTGTCATAATCAATGTCCCCTCCCTGGCTTCCTCTTCCTGCATTGGGAAGGCTACCCAGGAGAGTGCTGGGCAAATACTGCTGAGATGAGTTTTAGCTCTGAGGTGGGATTTAACGACTCGAGCTTGAAAGCTGTCTATGAGACCAAAAGAGAAATGCTGTATTGTCAAGTGAAGAAAAAGACCAGCTAACTGAACTATACAGGTGAGAGCAGAAGCGTCAGATGTTTCCCACCCAAGCTGCTGAGTTAAGCCATAGGTCAGCTCTGGCCATTCTCTTTGTCTCTGTCCTTGGCCTTTGGGGCCCTGGGTCTGTTTTCTGCTGTGAATTACACAATGGTACCAACTTCATAAAGCAAACCTTCTGGTTCCAGGTTGAAGGGCCACATACCACAATGGCTTTCTTACTGGCAGATTTGGAGATGGCACAGGGCATCATATTGCCAGAGATAACAGCATGGGAAGGAAATAGCCACACTGGCTATTATAGATGAGTCATTCTTGAGCTGACCCAGTAGTCCAGTGATGGCGAACTTTCAGAGAGCAATGCCCAGACTATAACTCCAAACCCACTTATTTATCATGAAGTGCAAACAGTACAATTAAACCTGAATAGTAAAACTGTAGCTTCAAAAAGAGAATTCACACATTCACATCTTTTGTCTTTAAAGAAAAACGAATAACATGCAGAACATAGGTTCACCACCACTGAAGTCCACAAACCCATGAATAGCATGAGTGGACTGATTCATTTGTAAGGGCCAAGCCCTGATCACATCTCAAAAGTCTCCCTTGTTAACATCCCCTACAAAGGACAACATGTCAATGCAAGATTTGGGGGAGACACGTCATACTGAGACCCATAGCACTTGGTGCTCTTTCTGGCAAGGAAATCAGAGACTGATTTGGAGGCTTGTGACAAATGGAAGCAAGTACTGGGAAAGGGGAAGAGAATACAAGATGAATGGAAAGAAAGAAAAAGCAAAAGAAGAAGAGGAAGAGGAGGAGGGAAAGAAGAGAAAGAAAAGAGCAAGAAGAAGAAGAAGAGGATGCCATCCGTCTCTAGCATTTTTAAAGTTATTCATTATTTGATACATCTTGATAGATATCTATATATCTTATATTGAGGTTATAACTACATAATGATTCTGGCTGAATCCACCTTCTTCATAGTAGAGCATTACTAGGATTTTTGTGTATCTTTCTCCATCTACACTTCATCCATTCTCCTTTCTTTGCTGTCCTTTATAATTTCACTGCATGAGTTTGTATTTTTTTTTTTTTTTTTTTTGGTACCTGGAATTGAACTCAGGAGCTTGCATTTGCAAGGCAGGAGTGGTACCACTGGGCTAAATCTCTGTCTTCAGTTTGTATTTCTAAATTATACTTTAATTAGTGTTTTAAGCTTGGTGTGGATAGAATTATGTTTTCTTTTTGCTTTATGTTGTGTGAGATCTACCTACTTGATACATGTACCTGCAACACAAACATGCATTGTTGTGTATAGTATTTGTTCTTATAAACATGTTACTGTTTACTTCACAAGTTGTCATACTGTCAACACCAGGTGCTTTGTATCTATAAATGTCACAGATAGAGTGATTTTTAGCACATTTCTCTCTGTGTGCCCACACACATGTGTGTGCCCACTTTTGTAGTTGTGTTTGTTTTGGGGGGTTGTGGCATCAGGAAGGGTATCCTACTCTGTCTCTGTCACTTCCAGATGATGAAATAATTAATTCCTCTCAGTATCCATATCTAGCTTTCCAGTGATCATGGCAATATCTACTTGGCTTATCTAATAGCAAAACGATAATAGAAGCTTTTCTTAAAATTTAAAGTCAATGGGTGAAGATAGAAGGGATAAATATACTGAAGAAAAATGGGAAGTATCATTGCTTGGTTCTCACTAAGATGTTCCTTTAATCTCAGTTCCTTGAAGTCTTAGGATCCACAGCATTAAGACAGCACACAACAGGGTGGCGGGGAGTGTGTGAAGTGAGCAGCACCTCCTCCACATCCGGCGGGAAGACAGTTGTCCCCACCTGCCAGTTCTGCCCCTGTGGACTTAACCAACTGTGGGTAGAAATTGCTTGAAAAAAAAAAAAAAACAATACAAAGTAGTGCCACCAAAACTACAGATAAACACAATCGAGTTCATCCAGTTTATATTCTGTCAGGTATGCTAAGCAACTTGGAAATAATTTTAAGTGTATGGAATGATACACGCAGGTTTCATGCAAATGTTGTACCATTTTATCTGAAGTCCTTGGGCTTACAGTCAGAGGCCCTGAAACCAGCTTCCCACAGATGCAGAAGGGCCACTGTATGCACTGTGACCCTGGGCAGAGACGCTGGCTAAGCACTATCTGTTGTTTTCCCGGTGGTCCCTGAACGAACCCCTCTGGCTTGCCTTGGATTTTCTTTTCTGTTTTTTTCCTGAAGATGGAACCTAGGGCTTTTGCCCTGAGTTACACCCCCCTTTAAAATTTCCTTTACGTTCTTACAGCACAGGGTCTTGTTAAATTACTAAGTTGCTAGACTTGAACTTGCCATCCTCCTGCCTCAGCCTCCCTAATTCTTCCTCCTTTTTGATCACTGCCACTAGTGTCTTAATGTGGTCCCTGCCGTGTTTTGATGTACTGACACAATAACACTGGAAATGGCCCCATCTTCTGTCTCAGTCCAAGTTTTATCCCTCTTTATATCTCTGTGGAGAGAATCTAGATCTAATCTGTCCTTACCGGCCGGGGAGCCTTTAGAAAGTGTCTAACGTAGGTGTGGTGATGCCCTCTGATAGAGCCTCAAATTCAGTCCCCACCTAGACAACTCAGAGAGACCCTGTCTCAAAAGAAAAGAAAAAAAGAAAAGGCCTGGGGGTGTAGCTCACTGAGACACTGAGTTCAATTCCTAGTGCAGCAAAATCAGAGTAACCTGCACCTTCAGATTCAGTGTCCTCATGTATAAAGCAGAGGTCACGAGAACCTTCTCGACAGAGCTCAGGAAACGCGCTGTGCGGTCTTCCCAGCAGGTGCCCAGGAAGGGCGTTTCTTGTGAGGGTCGAGGGTCTGTCCGTCCTTATGCGGTCTGCCACCTCCATGAAATACATCTGCGATGTGAGAGATCTCCTCCTCATTTCCTGGCCACTTCGAGGTAAAATCCGAACTCAAGGAAGCCAGGATCGCAATAAGGCTTTTGTGGGTGCTGGTGCTTGGACCTCCCGAGGATCCTATCTCTCTCGCTCAAAAAATGAAAAATGAAAAATTAAATCTCATGGCTATGTGCTCTGATTCTTACAGAAATTTAGACATTGTCCTGAGCCCCTAAAAGAACGCTCCGCTCTGATGTACCTCCTGTGACAGGTACATGTGTCTTTCGCAAAGGGAGCGAGACCCGCCTCTCCAGGTTGCGGCGGTCTCCCCACGATCCTGTCCAGCTCCCACTCCCTCCCCCTCCTCTTTTCTTTGGGATACGTGTGTGTCACTCATTTCTGTTCTTTTGTTATTGTTTTCCCTGAGTTTCTTGTCTGTTTAATTCTTTGTGTTACATATTTACCCCATTAAGTTTCCTTTGCCTCACCAAAATGTATCATTTAAGGCACATAGTTCTTTTAAAGTGTTGTTTTAGTGTTGCCTTCTATTTTTGAGATTTAGTATTTCATGTTTTATCAGCTTCCTGTATTTCTTACAGATTATCTGACCCATGACTTTTTAGAAATGTTTTTGTTTTATTTTGTTTTGCAGTAGTAGGGATTAAACCTGTGGCCTTTGCATTTAGCTATTTCCTCAGCCCTTTTTTATTTGGTATTACAAGACAGTGTCTTGGTAGGTCACTAAGCTGCCCAGGCTGGGGTCTTTCCATTCAGCTCCTCAGAGTGCTGGGCTTCCTGGTGTGCACTACCATGCCCAGTCTGGAAATTTGCTTTATACTGCCAACATGTGTGGGCACTTTATGGTATTTTTATGTTCATTTCTGCGCTCATTACTGCTTTATGCTCAGAAAAGATGGTCTGGGTTAAGCATGTCTTTGTGGTCTGCCGATTGCTTCCATGCTCTGTGTTTCCGTGCAGGGAATGTGGACATCTTGGCCAGTCAGTAGCAGGGTCCCATTGATCCAGCTATTCAGCTCCTTTCTATTGCTACCGAATACTGTTATTCTGTCCTCCGGATCTGTTGCATGCCAGGCGATGAGTTAACATCCCTGACTACCGTGGTGTGTTTGCTGACTTCTCCTTGTAAGGCGTTCGGTGTTTGCAGCATGTATTTTGAAAGTGCGTTGTCAAAGTGCGCAAAGTTAATAATTCCTTAGAGCTTCCTGCCGGATGGTTACTTTTATCATTTTGCAATGATTTTATTATTCCCGTAAAGCCATTTGCCTTAAAGTCTGTTTATATCATATTAATATAACTACCCCACTGGTCTTTGGGTTAATATTTTCCTTTATATATTTAATCTATCTTTTCCATTCTTTTTTAATATTCATTGTTTTAATTTTCTGTAGCTGAAAACAAATTACTCCAAATCTGATGACTTAAAAAAACAAATCTATTCTCTTGCAGTTGTAGAAGATAGAGATCTGAAAACCAGATGTGTGTGTTTGCTGTGTGTGTGTGTGTGTGTGTGTGTGTGTGTGTGTGTGTGTTTGCATGTGTGTGCACATGCACTGGGATTTAAACCCGAGCCTTTCCACGAAGCTATATCTCTGGCCCTTTATAATATTTTTTAAAATATTTTGCAACAGGGTCTCACTAAGTCACTAGGTTGTCCAAGCTGAGCTTCAACTTGCGATCCTCCTGCTTCAGCCTCTCAGTGCTGGGATTACAGATATTTTAGTTTCAATTCTATTTGTCTAGAGAACCAGAGTTCCTTAGTGAGTGCATGGCTGAGCCCTAAAACTCAGTGAAACTTTAGTTAATGAGGAACCTCACTTTCCTTCTCCCCTTATCAGATGTCCTTCCTCGGGCATTGACTTATCGCTGAGCGTTGCCCCTTCTTGCGGGTTCAGCTGTGGACGGTACACAATCTGTAACGATGTGACTGAGTGTTTCTGTGTCAGAGTGTTAGTGTTTGTGAAGATTCGCTCCTTTTTTGGGGCTGGAAATGGAACTGTCCATCAATGAGGGTTTAAAAAAACTTTATGGAGGGTTTTATATACCTCATATCATTTATCCAGTTTAAAATGTACAGTGCAGTGGGTTTTACTGTATGTACGAAGTTGTAGAACTATAACCACAATCTAAGAAGAAAACCCAAATACATTAACTTGTGTTGTCGCACTTCCTCCCCAAGTCCTCGTAACCCTGAGAAACCACTAAGCTGCTTTGTAGCCATCTAGATTTGTTTAGAGCAAATGTCACATGGAACAGAATCGGAGAGCATGTGGTCTTTTGTGTACCTGACAGTATTTCCAGGATTCCCCCAGGTTGGACTGTGTGTCACCTCCATGTTCTCTGTTACTCCTGATTACTCCTAAATATTCCAGCTGAGGGATACAGGGCTTGTAGTTCCTCTGTTCACTGCCTAGTGGACTTTACATAAATACAAATAAGGTCACCAGGAACATTTGTGTTCCAGGTTTTGTTTGTACACATTTGTTTTGCTTGGTTGTGGCTGGTCTGTTTTAGTAATTGCCTTTTTAAAAATAGGGCCGGGGATTGAGCTCAGTGGTTCCGGCCCCTGTCTTACAAGCACAAGGACCCGGGCTCGATCCCTGGTTAACCACATACAATACTGGGTGTGGAGACTCATGCCCAGCAGCAACCAGTACCACATACCACAGTGCCGGGCGTGGTGGCTCACGCCTGTAATCCCAGCACTCGGGAGGCAGAGGCAGGAGGATTGCTGTGATGTGACTCTGACACTGAGCTCAGGGCCAGCCTGAACTACCAAGGGACACCCTGTCTCAAAAAAAAAGAAAAAAGAAAACAAAGCACAGGTGTTTGCACTTGACATAGAAAGTGTTTTGAGCCCGTCCGAGACATTATTGGAGTACTTGTTACATGTAGATGTGGAGTGTGATAGTAAAGACAAAAAATCAAGCCAGGTATAGGGGTGTAGGCCTGTAATCCCAACAGTCTAGGAACCTGAGGCAGGAGGACTGTAAGTTCCAGACCAGCCTGGACATTTTATCAACTTATAAAACTCTGGTTCAGTATAAAAAAAAAAGGTTGGGAATATAGTTCCGTGTAGAGGCTCTGAATTCCTTGCTGCTAAAATTTTTAAAAGTGTAAAATAAAATAGAGACAAAGAACTAGGGAAGAAATGTTGGTAGTCTGATTCTTAGCTGGTGGGGTTTGGATGGAAGGGAGAAAAGGTTAGCATTCTACAGAACATGATGAGTTGTGGAAACAATTCTCAGGCCGGACGAAGATGCTCATCTGAGATCTACTCTGACCTGCTTGCCTAACCTTCGTTTTTGATCTTGACATAACAGAAAATGCATTTCTGTTTTCAGACAAACAGACCTTGCTGTTGTGATGGAGAGGCCTGACCTAAGTGGACTGGGTGGTTTCTAAGTGCCCCAGTGATGGCTCGTAGGGAGGTCTAGGTGCTCCTTTGCCCCATAACTGCCCAACATTAAAGCCTCTGTTTACATCTGAGGGTCATATTCATCTTGCCAACAGTGTTGAAGAAATGCTGGCTACTAGACATAGATAAACCGTGTGAGAGTGTGTGTGTGTGTGTGTGTGTGTGTGCATGAGTGTGTATCTGTGTGTGTGAGTGTGTGAGTATGTGTGAGTGTGTGTCTGTGTGTGAGAGTGTGACTATGTATGAGAGTGTGTGTGTGTGCCTGAGTGTGTATGTCTGTCTGTGTGTGCATGTGCGTGACTGTGAGTGTGTGCATGTGTGTGTGTACCGAGTGGCTGGAGCATTTAAAATGGCTAAAAGGAACGAAAGCTATAACCACAAAAGTTTCCTGGCTAAGTAGTAAAACCTCTCCTAACTAGGATGTAAAAATCGCCCACCACATTCTTTATTGTCTAATGCAATAGCAGGCGGAAAGCCGCTGCCGTTCTGGGAACTTAGACCACTCCATAGGCTCATCACAGAAGCCTCCTACTTTATACTTTGCATGGTTATCACCCTCATGGGATTTTTTTTCCTCTGTGATTTACTCTCCAAAGTTTTGTGTTTCCTTTGGCTACTTGGATGAAATTTAAATAAAACCATTAGATAAAGAGCCATGTCATGCTGGCGTGTGCTTTGAACTCATGGTAAAACTAGTCTGTGTGGTCATTCTTTGTTTAAATGAAACAGAAACCGCTGGCAGTTACCTGGTTTTCGGTGCTCTGACTCAGGATGTTCCCGTTCGTTCTGGCAGACCTGAGCTTGCTGTGACTGCCCCATGGAAGAAGGAAGCTAGGCATGAATAATAGTGCCAATGTGTCCCATTTTATGTGTCCCACTTGGCATTCCTTTTTCTCATGTCAGTTGTTCTCTCCTGTTTATTGGCCACTGTTCCATCTCAGTTTTGCAAAGACCTAACTGACAACTGGCCTTTCACCCTACCAATCTTGTTGCCTTAGTCTTGTTCTCCATAAAAATATTTGTAGGGTATTACCTGGGATCGATAAATTGAGGGCATAGGTTTGTTTTTTTGTTTTCTGTGACAGATGAAATTCAGATTTCTGTGACTGTTTCTGGGATCAACTGTCAAGTGTCACTTCCTGGTATGGTATTTTTCAAATAATTCTTTCTCCTCCTTTTTTCTAGGTTTGTCCAAATCGCTTGGGCTCATTGAAGGGTATGGTGGACGGGGCCGTGGGGGTCTTCCTGCCACCCTTTCCCCAGCGGAAGAAGAAAAAGCCAAGGGACCCCATGAGAAGTATGGCTACAATTCCTACCTCAGTGAAAAAATTTCACTGGATCGTTCCATTCCGGATTATCGTCCCACCAAGTGAGTTCTGGTTCCAGCATTCAGATGTCTTTGCTTGGGTATGTGGATGGGTTACACTCTGGATCGGTGACATTTTCTCATTTGGGACTAACATGAGGAAATCATTCTGTCTCTTCCATAATCAATTAACCAAGAACTGTTGCTTATGAAATATTGGCTAACAAAAAACAAGTTAAACTGTTGCCATAATGATCCAGAAACACAGAAAACTCCTCAATATGTAAAGTTTACATTTAAATATAACACCATAATCACATTATCTAAAGATCACAACTATAAAGGTTTTAGTAGATTGAGTCTAGTTTTACTCAGATTATGAGCCTATGATTTATGGCTTTTATGTTTTTTATTTGATGTTAAATCATAAGGTTTTTGATGTTATTAATTATGATCATTATTTCTACTACTGCAAATTTCAATTACTTTCAATTTGTCATTATTGTATATAACATTAATCAATACTTTTTCTCATTCACATCTTTATGTGTATTGATTTGGTATTTATCTTTTAAATCCACAATTCTACAGGTATAATCCTTGTGTCACAGTTTAAGATTATTTTTTCAAGGGGCCAGGAATTAATTCAGCTCAGTGGTTCTAGCACCTCCCTTGAAAGTGCCAGGGGCCAGGTTCAGTCCCTGGTAACCACATACCACAACATCAGGCGTGGTGACTCACACCCACCAGCAATCAGTATCACACACCACAATGCTGGCTGTGGTGGCTCACACGTGTAACCCCAGCACTCGGGAGGCAGAGGCAGGAGGATTGCTGAATTGGAGGCTGATTTCAGGACCAGCCTAAACTACAAAGCAAGACCCTGTCTCAAAACAAACAGAAAAAAAATTTTAAAAAGATTATATTTTGAGGCTCTAGAGACATAGAACTTTTTTGTTTTTTCAAAAATGTGTAAGAACATATTACTATTAGAAATCTACTAGACCCAATACTGGGTACTAGCATTTAAATAAATACTTTTCCAAGTTGATAGGTGAGAAAGAATATTTTATTATTGTTTCACCTTATACTTTAGTTGTTTGAAATTCTTTCCTTTTAAGACATTTGGGTGTGTCTTGGTTGATTTATGGCAGGTCTTTGTTTTGTGTTGTTAGATTTAGGAATTATTTTCTTTACTTGAAATAGGGAAAGGAGGTTGTATGTGGAAACTAGATTCTGGAAAGAGCCCTTATTTTGTAGGTAGACCTCCACATTGGCTTCTCAAGCAAATTCTCCATTTCTGTTGGGCTTGTAGTGTCACTATTTTTCTATTTAGTGTATCCCCTTGGTTGGAGTAGATTATTTCTTTTTCAAATGGATTTTGTGCAAATCAGTTAAGTACCCTGGTTACTGAGAAAAATAAATTCAAGATAAAGAAAATTATCTTAAATGGATTTAAAATTGCAGCATTAGCTGAGAAACCTGTTAAATCTCCCTCTCCACCTAATAAGCATACATTCACTTTGAATCACTAGGAAAATATACATCATCCCCATCGCAAGCTATTTTGTGTTCTTGGACTTGCGCTTTCAAAAACATCTGGCTGTTTTCATTTCCTGGTGCTCTGTGATTAGCCTTTCTTATTTGGATGTTGGCAAATAAACACGGCCATGTCATTTTTTGTTCTCCTATGCAAATGAAAATGTCTCCACGACGCAACTTATTGGAAATGGGACAGTTGAACAAATACTGCGTGTCAGGTGGTTTTCCTCACAGCAGAGATAGAACAGTGGCTGAGACACGGTCCTGGCCTCCTTACTTCTCACTTGGGGAAGGAGTAGATAGGAAACAGAGCCATTTGGTGCAAGATGATGAGTAGGGTGTGGGCCAGGCGAGAGATACACACTTCCTACGCAGGGAAGGTCTGAGGGTTTCCTGCTCAAGAGGATTCTTGGTGGACAGCCACGCGGTCTGAAACAGGAGAACAAGAAGGGTGGACCAGGCAGGGGAGCAGGAGGAGTGCACTAGGGTGTGATGTGCTACACAGGGGTGCATTGCTTCCAGTTGTCTTGTGGTAAATCATCACGATGCGAACTTCACATTTACATTCAGTTCCCTCTGCAACAACTGAAATGATAGTAAAGGACTGGAAAGCGTGGCAACCCATAAAGCAAGACAAAACAAAGTCACTGATGAGAGTAGGGAAGAAACACCTACTAAAGACTGAAAACGGAAAGCGAACAGTTGAATGTAATATAGGGAAACTGAGACGTAACTGTGTGAGATGCATGGAAGTGGTTGGTGGGAGCAGAAGCATGTAGCTCAATCAGAACCCCAGGAATACAGGAACTGAATGTGTCAGGTGTTTCTACTGGCTGAGAGGTACATCCAAATGGAAAGGTTATAGTTATATCCACATATACTAGTGTTTCAACTTTGTGTAGCCAGACCCTGCCCTCCACCCAGGGTATGGAAGGTTTTCTCCCTGTTGGACTCTGAGCTGTAGTTCCTAAAGGGAGCTTAGGTCAGAGAATAATGGAACTGCAGAGCTAATTGGATCATCTTCCAGCCTCATTATTCCTCCAGGCGCTCACATCCCTCTAGGCAAGAGTTTGAAGACTGCGCTTGAAGAAAAACAGCTTAAGGAGAACATCATAGGTCTGACATTTGAAAGAATTCCTAAATGACTGGTTTTGCCATTTTTTTTAATCAATATGAGTGCTTCATGTAAAACTCTATCCTTCTACACAAAGCTGTCTTAAAATCAGGGCAGACCGAGGCTTTAGACAATTCAGTGGAATCAGGTATAAAATACCTTAGCAGCAGCAACAACAGAAAAAAAGCATTTGGAGGAAACAGAGACTACAGACTTTAAAACTGTAACTGACTTAGAGAAATCATGAGGTGTTTCTGTTTTGTTCACAGAACAAGAACAAATAATCATGTGACTAATAACACAGAATAAAAAATACATCTTGGAAGTTAAAATTTAGGCAGAAATAAATAATTCATTAAAAGGTTGGATGATAACATTGAGAAAATCTTGTGAAAAATAAAAAAGAGATGAAGAACAATAGAGAAATGATCAAATAGAAATTAGATCAAATCAGTAGGTTCAACATCCACCATCAAAGATATCAGAGAGAATAAAAAAAAAAGAGAAGAAAATCATCAACAAATGACATGAGAAAATTTCCCAGAACTGAAGAATGTTAGTTTTAGATTAGAAGACCCTATCCTTTAACTGCATAATTTACAAAAAGAAAAACATTAACCATACATCAAGAAATCTAAGTGTAAAATTTCAAAACACCTTGGATGAAGAGTTTTGAGAGGGAAAATTCTGATCATATAGACTCAGTGTTGGATTTCTCAGTGGCAACATTTATGACTAGAAGAGAGTAGAACAATGCTTAAATAATTTTGAAAGAAAAGGATTGTATGCAACTTAGAATTCTGTCATCAATTGTAGAATACTTTAGGCCAGGAGCAAGGACAGAGTAATTGCATTACAAATATGTAGTGGCTCAGCAGTTTTACCTTCCTTGCAATGTATTCTCAGAAAACTACTTAAGGATATCCTCCAGTAGAAGACAGGTGTAATGTCAGAAAAAATAACAGAACCTATGACACTGATGGCTAATGTTTTAGAGCCTGAGTACCTAAACTGCAACTCAAAACTGATTTTTTTATGGCAACGTTACCAACACTGCAATTAAACCTTAATAGCAAGGTTTTAATTTAGAAAAAACAGCTATAACTGGATGCTTGGCTGCTAGAATGACTTGGCTCACATGCCAATCACCAGTGACATAGGAAATAGAAGTTCAAATAAGCAAATGTTGAAGGCTGATCTTGGAGAAATACTAAAAGGATATTCCATGATGACAACTATGAGGTGCTCCAAGAGACCAAGCATTCCATATTCTAGGAGGTGTGTCTGCAGAAAGGAGAGGCAGCGGAGCAGACTGAATTGTTTGATGGCCTAGTTTCTGACTACATGAAGTTTTTGGAGAATATTCCTTCTGATGGTTTGGGACTTTATTATAGACACAGAAAGCTAAGTTTGTGAAAAAGCAAACCAGTTGTTAACTACAGACAAAGGCATGCTAGCAAAGTAATTTCAACTCCATATACTCTGTGGCTTAGCTTATATATAACTATGTAAATGTATATATTGCGTGATATAATTATATAAAAGTTAAGACTATACCTTGACTTATGCATAAGGTATGGATGGTATAACTATATTGGTAGGGGATGATGGCAAAATATATGTGGCATGGATTGTGTAAGAAACTTAAGTCTTCACCTTTTGTAATAGAAAATCAATCAGAAAATACCTAAAACTTATACATTGAAAATAGTAACATGATCATTATTATTTGAAAACAGAGATTACTGAAGTGTTGTGAAACTGGGGGATAGTTGATTTTGTGTCCATTTGAGAAATACCCAGCTGAGTTGGATCAGCATAGTTCCGGGTGTGGAAGACTCACTATAAAGAGGACTGTCATCAGATTGGTAAAAAAGAGAAATGAAGAAGGAAGTCTCTTTTCTGTTTTTTCAGTGGGGCCACCAGTCTTTACTTGCACCTTAGACATCTCCTGGCTCTCAGCACAAGATCTTCAGCCTGCCAGCATGGACTCTTCGATCTTCTAGTGTAGACCCTTCAGACTTCCATTGCAGACCCATCAGCCTCCTGGTATGGGCTGGCACAGTGAGCTCCAGGATTTCAACTGGATCTTTTGGATCTTTAGTGCACAGACAGACCTGTTGCAGTCTTCCACACCTGAATCGGTAGCCAGCCATCGTAAACCACTCTTATAAAGTGTTATGTATTTGTACATCTTGTGTTGAATCTGTTTCTCCAGTAAGCACTGGCCAGTGCAGACTGTGTATGTTTTGTCTTCCTCAATAAAATTTCATTAAATCATAAATACAAACCTGTGCCAAAAATTAGGTGTGAGACAGGTGGGATACATGGTAGAAGAAAGAGTTGGAGAAGTGGGTGGAATGACATGATCATATTAGCCCTTTTACATTATGCTGGCAGCTCTGTGTTGGATGTATTTGAATGTGGAATGGGAGGTGCATTTGAGCACTAACCCATAGGCCAGACATAGTAACCAAAGGCACCTTTGTAAATGCTGAGTGCCACAGGAAAAGTTAGCAAATTAACCTTTTTACTTGCAAATGAGTCCTTCTCATCAAAGAGCAGCAAGATCCTTGGCTGTAAAAAGTAACTTCTGTGACATTGGAGCCCTGAGGGTGTGGAAGAGATGTCTGTGTGGGGCTAGAAGTATTTTCTTCCTCCAGAGAAATCAGCCCCCATGAACAGGGGCTTTCTTTCTAAACCCCCAAACAGCTCGCACAGGTTTTCACAAGGATTTAAGTAGGCAAATTTCTTTGCAGCTTTAAACAGAACCTCAAGTTGCTTTAATTCCTATTGTTTTATTACTATTTTACACTTGAGAAAATTGTTTCTCTTATAAATATGAATGAAGTTTTAGGTAGTAGTGACATTAACCATTTGCTTGTCATATTCATGCAAATGGATTCTGAAATGTTATTTTCCATTTTATTTTAATTCTATGATTTCTTTTCTTGCACTGGGCAGATATTTTAAATTTGTATGACTCTCAAACTGTCTTTCTATTTTCATTTCCTCACTGCTTTAAAGCTGAGGAAGATATCATCCCTCAGAATACTTATAAATATTCCATTCTGTTTTGTGTTTTCTTCTGTCACTCCCATATTTCACTCCTCCATCCACTGAGAGTTTATTTTGGAGACCAGTACAGATTTGTGTCTTTTGTTTCAAATGTCTGTATGTCCTTGTGCAAAACAGCCTTTTCAAAATAATTTTGTAAACAACTCTACTTTTTCTCTTATTTAGAGATTCTACATACATTGTACTTTATGCTTTGTATATATAGTCTTGTTTGTTTTTAGATATTTGAAGCTATTCTTTGGGTTATTTCTTTATTTTTATTCCTCCTCCTGTCTCTGTCTCTGTCTCTCTCCCCCTTTCTCTGTTGACTATTTACAATGGTTATTTGAAGTCTCCATTCTTCTAGGCATTGGGCTGGCTGTATAGAGAGGAGCGGTCATGCCTGGTCCCTGGCTATCAGAGGGCAGGTGACTATGTAAACATTGTTTGGGTCACTTCCAGAGGGCTTCAAAACCAAGATAAGCCAATGGGTGGCTCTAAAAGAGGCGAAACCTTACACAGAGGTGACTTTGATCTTTATTTCTTATTGCAGGTTATTTATTTACTCAATTGATGCCATAATCATACATATTTATAGGGTACAAGGTGATAAATTTGACACATATTATATATAATATATAATAATCAAATAAGAATAGTTAGTATTTTCTATCTTCTCAAACATTTCTTTATGTTGGGAGTTTTCATACTTCTCATTCTTTATGAAAAATATAATAGGCTATGGTAAACAATCATCATGTTATTGTGCTGTGTAACATGAGAATATGTTTCTCCTATTTAATTATGCTTTGGTCCCAGCTCCCAACTTGTGTCTAGCCACCCTTCCCCATTCTTAGCCTTTAGTAACTTCTCTTCTACCTTCTACTTCGATGAGATCAACTTTTTTTAGTTTGGATGTGTAATTAGAACATATTATATTTGTCCCTCTGTGTCTGGCTTATTTCATTAAGATGTTCTCTGCTTACATTCATCCTATGAAAGGATGTCATTCCTTTTTTAATTGATGAATAATATTCAGTTGTGTATATAAACCATTGTTTTTATTTTTTTGTATGCTGAGATTGAATCCAGGGACCTTTGCACTGAACTATATCCCCAGCCTTTTACAATTTTATTTATGTTATTTTATTTTATTTTTGAGATAGGGTTATGAAGTCACTAAGTTGTTCAGGTTGGGCTAGAATTTGCAGTCCTCCTGCCTCAGCTTCCAGAGTGCTGGGATTATACTTACATGCCAATAAAGTTATATCACAATTTTGTTATTCGTTCATCTATTAATGGACACCTCAATTGATTCCATATCTTTCCTACCAGAATAATGATAATATCAACATCAGTGTTAGAGATCTTTCCCATATATTGATTTTAGTTTGGGATAGCTGGACCATGTGGAAGTCCTATTTTTTTTTTTCAGAATCTCTACAATGTTCTCCAGAAAGGACTGTTCTAATTTGCCTCTCACTAACAATGTATAAGATTTCCTCTTTCTCCACATCACCACAGTATTCATTGTTTTGTGCCTTTTTGAGTATTGCCATTCTAACTGGGCTAATGTGATATCTCACTGGGGTTCTGACTTACAGTTCTCTCGTGACTAGTGATACTGAGCATTAGTCACATACTCAGTGACTGTGTGTCCTCTTTTAAGAAATATCTGTTCAGATAATTCATCCATTTTCAACTGTAGCATTTGTTTTTGTAGCTGAGCTTGAATTCCTTTTATTCTGGATGTTATCCTTATGTTAAATGAATCATTTTCAAATACTTTCTTCCCCTTGTAAGTTGTCTCTTCAGTGTGCTGTGCCCTTTGCTGTACAGAATATTCCTAGTTTGATATAATCACTGTTGGTCTTATTTTGCTTTTGTTGCTTATATTTTGGGGTCTTATAAAATGATTGTCTATGATTGAGGTGTTTCTCCTGTTTTCTTTTCGTAGTGTCATGTTTTACATTTTGATCTTTGATCTACTTTGAATTGGTTTTTTTATATGATGAGAGTTAAGGGTGCAGGTTCATTCATCTAATGTCTAGATTTCCCATTTGTATTTATTATATCGAGCAGGCTGTCTTTTCACCCTGTATGGTACCTTTGTTGCAGTTCGCTTGCCCGTGACTGTGTGCATTTGTTTTTCATTCTCTGTTCTGTTCCATTGGTTTGTGTTGTTTCCATGCCGGCGCCATGAGCCTGTGCTGACTGTGGCTCTGGAGTGTGTTTTGGACTGAGTATTGTGATGCCCCCTGTATTTTTTTTTTCTCATGATTGCTTTGGGTATTCAGAATCTTTTGTTATTCCATATGAATTTCAGGATTATTTTTTCTATGTTTGTGCAGAGTGTCACTGGTATTTCAGGGGGATGGACTGTAGTCTTAAGGATGAGCAAGAATGTTTCCTCTAAAGAGAAGGAGAGAGAGAGTGGGCAGAAAGAGCTGTGAAAAAGCAAAACAGTGCTTCAGAAAGGAGAAGAAAATCTCTTCAAGAAAGGAATTTCAATTCCATGCACTCTCTGATGCAGGGCAATTGGAAAAGTTCTTGGATTTGGGGATTAGGAGAACTAGAAACCTTTTGGCTAGAACATAGCTTCCAGGGTAAGCTGTGAATCAAAGTTTATAGTAGAAAGAGATAGATTGTGAAAAGCTTCATATTCCAGCCCGTGTTGGGCTGGGGACTTTGTCGTTGTCATGAAATGCCAGCAAAGGAGGCAAGATGTTATTACTGTTATGATCCTGCCTCTTTTTAAAAATAATGGTAACTGTGGTATATATATAGAGAGAAGGATTAGTGGAAAGAGGGCTGATATCAGGAAAGCTAAATGTAACTTTTCTACAATCAGCCAACATTTATTGAAACTTATATAAGGGAAGAAAAGGGGTTCTAGTAACACAGTGAGCATTTTATTATTACATTTTTGGAAATTCTCTGTGAAACATTTAGTAATGATGAACCAGGAGGGCTGGATTCAAGAAAAACTTCCAAAGAGTCAGCAAAATGAGGCATTTTAATTGGATGTGGCCAAAGTAGGTGTGCTGGGAAGTTTCTAGCTTGGGTGATGGGGTGGAAGTGATTTCATTAACCAGGAGAGAGACTTCTGCAGTGCTTCCCGTTTGTGTAGAGGCTGGTCATTGTGCTCGTCTAAGAGTCCCTATTGTGTAGCTGCTGGCCATAACTGTGTGGCACGAACCTGCCATCTCCTTATTGCTTGACTATATTTGCGTGAATGAGGCAGAAACATTTGGTGACCCTGCAATCCAGGTAAGACTTCAGAACCCTCACTCTTTGCCCTTGCCGGTATATTACCATTTATATTATCTAGTGACATATTAATTATCTGCTTGCCCAATTATCTTCTTATATGAGGGAGGGACAACCTGGGAGCACAGGAATCTGTACCTGCTTATTAAAGCCAATGTTGAAATCCCTGTACACATTTTATAGCATGCCTCTTCCTCTCACACCACGGATGTAATTTATGGGCAGTTTCTACTGCTGTTATCTTCAATTTCTCCTTTGGCCTCTTGCTTATAAATCCAGATGCCAGGTTTCTTTGGAATTCATTTTGCTTCACTCAGAAATTCTGTCTTTCCTTTATTGCAGCCTGTACTAACCCCTTGTATCCCTGAAACATCTGTGTTGGAAATGGATATTGTAAGACGTCTGTGGATGATCTCTGTGTTATGTCCAGCGGATGAGTTCATCTTAGGCTCCGGGGGTGGATAACTGAGTCAGGGATATTTGGGCACCAACCAAGTGCGAGGGCTGTTTTGCGTGGAGACATATCTGAGTTGTGTGTGTATGTGGGTTACAGTGTTATAATTTATTGGGATGCATCTACTGATTGATAACATCCAACTCAAGTTTCTCTCCCTCATGAAGAGGATGGGTCTGATTATTGTCATCATGACTGAGCCTTTTTATCTGACTCATTCCTCTGACCATAGATTCCTTTTGTCTCACAAGTTGCTTTTCAAAGAGCTCAAGTCCCCTGAAAAGGGTCAAGCTCTGTCTGTCACAGAGAGGGGCACAGAGGGTAGCTGTCCAATGAGTATTTGTTGGTGAGAACAGTAAAGTAGTGCATGCTCAGGGGTGTCTCTGAATCACCAGATGCAATAATTATTCCCTTTTATTGACTACTTCTTATGTTTTTGTCGCTGTGCTCCATGTTTTATTGATCTCATTTAAATTTAAACACCCTCTGAAGTAGCTGCTACCATCTCTGTTTTATGAAATGAGACAGGACCAAGGGGTTTGGCTCAGTGGTGCTGCACCTGTCTGGCAAGCAAGTGTAAGGTCCTGAGTTCGAGCTCCAGTACCAGTAAATAAATGAATGAATGAATAGGTAAATAAAGAAATATGAGGCAGGGGGCAGGGCTTGGAGAGATCATACCATCTTCCCGAGGTCCCACAGCCAGTGTGGAACCCTGACTCCAACCCACCACTGGGTGTGACTTCAGGATCTGTGAATGTCTACCCATGGTCCTACCTAAACTTCTACAGCTGTAGAATGGAACCTTGTTCTTCATGCTGGCATTCCCCAAAAGCAAAGAAGTTCTGTGTCTCAGAGAAAAAGAATAGTTTCTTTGGGGAATGGGGTGTGTGTGTGTGTGTGTGTGTGTGTGTGTGTGTGTGTGGGCACGCACAAGCCTATTCATTTTACTTTCAATTTCTTTTCTTGCTCCTTTTCAAGTCTTCCAACTGCAGAATTTCAGTACAAAAGGGCTGCCTGTTGAATTTGATTAACTCGTCCATATGGCCTCCTGGTACCTAGTGGGATAGAGTTGCAGTCATCTTTAGTTATTCATTAATTCAGCAAAAAGTTGTTTAACATTATTAGGTGTGGGAAGTGTCTTACCACAGAGCTTATTTTACCCAGAGGCCTAATTAGGAGGAACTTTATTTACTAAAGCTGGTCCTTACCCAGCAATGTGATGGAAGAGTGATGCTGAAGGGGATGTAGAGAGGGGGTTCCCCGCTTATTTAAAATGTGAGGATGATAAAGCATCCAGAGTCTTTATGGCTGAACATTGGTCACATTTTTAAGGGGTTTCTGGGTCTCAAGAGATGCCTGGGTCACCTGACACCTAAAGAAAAGATGGTTTTGCATGAAAGTCGCGAGTGTAGACTTGGAAGCTGGAATGACCCACCTAATTCAGTGATCTCAGAGACCGAGGCACGAGGATCATAAATTAAAACCCAGCCTAGGCAAATTAGTGATTTAGAAAGACCCCTCCTTGAAATAAAAAATAAAAAAGGTGGGCGATATAAGTCTGTGCAAAGGTCCTGGGTTCAGTCACAAGTATTGGGAAGGAAAAAAAGGTGGATGTAGAAATCTGAATTCTGAGCTCAGATTTCTCTCTTCCTGGCTGACTTTGGCCAAGTTATTTAACTCTCTGAGCTCAGTTTCTTCACAGGCAAATGGTGAGACAGTGATTCCTGCTTCATGAAATGATCACAGGGATTAAATAAATTATTATATATGAATGCCTCACTAATGTTCCACACACTCATGTAGGGTTTACTGAGAGTCTATAGGAGCCTTAAAGCTGGGGGGTGGGTGGGTACGTGGGCTCCCCTTGTACCAATTAAATCGGCTTCTCCAGAGACAAGTGAAGCCGGAGCACCAGCAGTGAAATAGTTTGTTCACAAGCTTCTGGACGTTTTCAGTGTTTCACTTGCACCGTGGAAGACCCAGGATGGTTCTGCAGCTGAGCAACTCTCATCTGGTCTCCAGGGCTGCTGCTTACAACTGTCGAGCTCTGGGCCCCAAGACAGTTTTCGTAGACCAGGACAGGACGTGAACATTCACTTGTCCAATGAAATCCCCAATGATTCATGTTAGGGTTTAGTTCTAGATGTCCCCAGAAAGCCTCACAGGTGACTCTTTCAGAGGTGGCTGAATCTAGAGTATGACACTGGGGTTAAGGGTGTGTGATTATTCAATCAGTGCCCTGATTGGCTTGACACCCATAATCCCAGGAGTGTGGATAAGATGAAGGGAGCGGAGGATGCTGTTAACGTTCACTAGTAGCTTTGATATCTTCCTCCACTATGAACTGAATCTCCTCTGTGACACTCCTCTGCTAAGCCGCCCTGCCTGGGAGCCAGCTAGTTATGGACCAAAACCTCCACAGATTATGAGCTAAATGAACCCTTTTCCCTATAACTTGGAGTGTAGGGTATTTTATCTGAGCAATGAGAGAAAAATAACTAAACAAGCCTGGCGTCCAAGTATTTTCTGAGAATCTCTGTAAGAGAAGGTGGGTGGATGAGAACAAGAGAAACCAACCAGGCAGGATGGTGGAGCATTTGGAGGAATTTGCCTTCTCGTTCATGGACTCGGCAAACTTCAGATCAAAAGCATTGAGAAACCGCCTTTGGAATAAATGTATACAGACTTTCCTCCTTGTCATTATTATCTAAGCAATACAACATGATCTCTATTTATGCAGGGTTTCCTGTTGTTACCTTAGGTGTCAGAAGTCGCCTAGAGGTGATGGAAAGTATACAGCAGGAAGTACATAGATAACCCACCAATAGGACACCACTTAATGTAAGGGTCAGAGTATTTATGGGCTTTGGTGTCCTTAGGGTGGTCCTAAAGCCAATGCCCTGTGGATCCCAGGAAGCAACTATATTGCACTGTTGGTTTATTGTGTGCCGCTTCCTCCTCCCATCACTTGGCCCTTCTCATCTCATATTCCAAAGTGCATCTGTATCTTTAATAGATGAAAATGAATAGAAATTCAATTCAGTTTGAAATATTTTCTCCTTAGGATTTCACAATACCCTATGATATAGTTGGCAACACTTGGTATTTTAATGTAGAGACTTACAGGAGAAAAACGAATATAAATCAGAGAGGCTGTTTGCATGGGAAGGGACCTCATAAACATGAGGAGGTCAGAGACTTAGCTGACTTTTCTTTGCAGTGCTGCAAAGGCCTTCTGCTCTAAGGTATATCTCCAGCCCTTTTTGTTTTTTATTTTGAGACAGGATCTAGCTAAGTTACTAAATTGTCCAGGCTGGGCTTCTACTTGTCATCCTCCTGCCTCAGCTTCCCAGAATATTGAGATGACAGTCCTGTCACTGCACCTGGCTGACCTCACCGATGTTTAAGGAAGTATTCCCAGTTTTAGAAGCAGAGCTAATCAAGCTGCCCAAAAGTTCATGCATTGGCAAAGTTAATTTAATCTTTTATTGGGGCCTGAAAAGATTCCCAGCTAAAAGCGATGAAATGAGACTGCAATAAAGTTTCCCTTCTGTTTCTGGACATTTCAGTTTCTTGCACAGGGAACTTGAAAGCGGTGAATGGGAACCAATGTCAGACTTGTCCTATTTTTGCAAATGGCTTTGCTCTGTGGCCTATTTACAACCCCTGGGGTCATCGCGTTTCCAGTCCACATCTCCCAGATGCAGATCTGACCCTGGGAAATGGAGCACTTGATGTATTAGCTGCCATCAAACCAGTGTCATGGCCATTCTTGCTTGTGTGGCCCTTCAGTGTTTTGTGAGGGTGAGGATGGTAGGTATCTGAGAGCTGGAAGGAAACTGTGTCATACTCACTAATCCTCCCACTGCTTGTGCATGGTGATGGTCGAGTTGGAACCCACAACCCATATGTTCTTAGAGGAGTCTCCCGCCTGAATACTGCACTACAGGGTGCTGTAGTTGCACACTCTGCATTCACATACACACACACGCACACACACACACACACATACTCACATGCACACACACACACACACACACACACACTTACCTGCACCCACACATGCACATCCCTACCAGAAAGCCCAAGCTTGTAAATAGCAGCCCTACTGAGGCAGCCTGAAGGACTCTGCTCTGATCTGCTCAGTAGACACCTCCGTGAACCACCGTCCTGCTGACATTCGCTTCTCTTCCCGGAGAATAAGCAGCAGGGGCAAATGTCTCTGCAAATCCTGAGCCTTGCTAGTGTGGAGATGCTGGCTGCTCCTGTTCTGCACATATAGTAAACATCCTGGAAATGGCAGTGAGAGGGACAGCACCCCAGTGCGTTGTAATACTGTAAGATTTACAGCGCTGGAAGAGCTGAGGGGATAAATCAGGCTTTTGGTGCAGTGGGTGAAATGGACTGAACTCAGGTATTAGCGGGAGTGCCACATGTAGGCTGTGGAAAGCGACAAGGCTCATCAGCATTACAGATGGTGTGTTCTTTTAGTTAATTTAGAAGAAATTCTGATCAGCCAGCAGAGCTTTGGAGGATGGATGCAGGAAAAATAAGAGTGGGGCATATGGGGAGAACATATTTGTTCTTGGAAAATCAGTAGAAAATGTTTAATGTCATCATAGCCTCATTTGCATAAAAATAGTCATAGGCAGCAAATCAAATGAAAGCAAAAGGAGACGGGATGGAACCGGTGCTGTGCCGAGCGTCGTTTCATTATGAAGAGCATAAATAATTCAATTGAATAAATAAATTCAAAATTGCTTCAAGTAGATGTACTTCAAATTATTATTCCTTGAAAATTCCTTTAATGGTACATGTCGGGATGATGAAGTAAAGCGATTATGCCTCCATACGGGGCAGCACACTTGACCCTCGCTAAAAATATTGAGCTCTCAGAAGCTCTTGAGTGTTTCGTGGACACAAGCGAATGTTTTAGATCCACGACCCTATTCAGACAGTGACCTTGAGGAAGTTAAACAAACTGTGGCTTAGTTTCACAGTGCTGAATACCGTTTCACCTTGCAGATGGGTTTGCTGGAGCAGTATCTGGGAATCGAAGTCTGCCGGGTCCTGGACTGTGCCGTGCTAGACAGATAATCCAAAGGAAATATTTGCACCGTTGGTTGCAGAATGAGAGCTAGGGTTTGGTTTCTTTCTTATAAATTCATCAGTAGTATTCTTTTTGTTTGTTTGTTTGTTTTTGTTTTGTTTTTTTGAGACAGGGTCTTGCTTTGTAGTTCTGGCTGGCCCTGAGCTCAGCCTCAAACTTGCATCACAGCAATCCTCCTGCCTCTGCCTCCTGAGTGCTGGGATTACAGGTGTGAGCCACCACGCCCGGCAGTGATATGTGGTACTGATTGCTGCTAGGCATGAGTCTCCACGTCCAGTATTGTATGTGGTTACAGAGGGATCTAACCTGGACCCTTGCGCTTGCAAGACAGGTGCTGGAACCACTGCACTAAATCCCTGGCCCATCAGTAGAATTCTTGGGCAAGTATCAATTACAGCATAAAGAAAATCAGTGTAGTTTTTGTTGTTGTTGTTGTTGTTGTTGTTGTTGTTGTTGTTTTGTAGTACTGGGGATCAAATTCAGGAATGTTCTATCACTGAGCTACATGCCTAGCTTTTCATATTTTTTTAAAAAAACAGAGTCATACTAAGTTGCCAGACTGGACTTGAACTTGTGATCCTTCTGCCTCAGCCCTCAGAGAACTAGAATGAGAAAAGTGGGTCAAGAGACCCTGTGACAAGATATCAATTAATTGATTTTTAGCAAACATTGTCTAGGGCTATGAAGGAACCACACACAGATACTATGGAAGGCATAACAGATACAAAGGATGTAGGTCTGTACTTGCTTGATTTTATTGATTAACTCAGTAAATACTCAGCGATCGGCCATCGTGAGTGGGGCACTATATTGGATGTCAGGGTGATAGCAGGAAACAGACAATAAGCTGGAAAGGCTAACCATAAGATAATCATAGATTGTGGCAAGTGCTTTGAAGGAAGTAAACAGGTGCCAACACTTGGACGAGCCTGAGGTGAGGCTGTGCACTACAGAAAAGCTGCACTTAGAAGCAGAGCTGAGGGCGAGCAAAAACTGAGACCCATTGGAAAGCTACTGGGCAGAAGCACAGAGCTCGACAGACCTCAGAGCTTCATTTGGGAAGAGACAGGAGACCCGGTAAAGGCTGTGAGTGTCTGGAAGTGTAGGAGCAATGAGATCGTGCTCTGAGTATTAAAACACCACGGGGTTAGTGTCCTCCTTCCCCAGAAGTAAAGTCCATTGGAACTTCAGAAGTTTATCTTGTGTGGAAATAGGAGCTTTATGGATGAATTTAGTAAGATGGGATTATGACAGATAAAAGTGGGTCCTAGAGCCAAGATGATGAGTGCCTTATAAGAAGAAGAAGAAAAGCAGAGACCGGAACAAACACAGAGGAAAGAAGACCACAGGAAGACAGAGCGATGTATCTGCAAGCCCAGGTGCCCCAAGGGTGCCAGCCAGATCCAGAGACCGGCAAGAGCCAGGGAAGATTTTTCCCTAGAGCTTGGAGAACATGGAGAACTTGATTGGGAACTTTTTTCCTGCAGTAGTGATGATTAAACCCAGAAACTTTCTGCTGAGCTACATCTCCAGCCCCCTTAATTTTTTACTTTTTTAATCATTTTGTGACAGAGTCGCCACGTTCCTCAGGCTGGATTCAAATCTGCAATTCTCCTACCTCAGCCTTCCAGAATCCTAGAATTACAGACCTGCCCCAATGTGCCTGGCAAAGCTGAGGTTATTCAAGAGAGTAAGCCTGAGGTGAGGCTGTGTGGTCTCTCACTCCAAAATTTACAGCATAGGAAGAGGAGAGAAATCCAGCAAAAGATGTGGAGAAGGAATAATGAATAAAGAAACGAATCGGGGGAAGGCAGGGACTTGGAAGCCAGATGAGGAGCGTGGTTCCTCATCACTAGTGGCTGTCACTAGCGATACACAGAGGCTTTGGCAGCCTGAAGCTCACCAATGATCTCAACAAGGATCTCCAGCCCTGATGGTGTTGGTAAGGGAATGAAAGGAAGAGAGGAGACGAGAATGCAAACTGACTTCTGATGGATGAGTTGTGTTGTCTAAGAAAGCTATCACACAGGGTTGCAGCTAAGAGCTCTGGCAGGGTGTAGGGGAAATTCTTATTATCACTATTATTTCTTTTGAAAATTTCATTTTGATATACTTCAGGCTTGTTGACAAATTGAGATTAATGCAAAACAAAATTCTATATCCCTTCTACCCAAACTCCTTAAATGCTATCATTTTATCACGTTTATCTCTCTGCTTATGGAACTATTTGTCCCTGAGTTATTTGACAATGAGTCGGAGCCATGACACCTGATTTGCTGCCGGGTGCTGCAGTGCATGTATCCCGACACTGAAGATCTCCTCTTCCACAGGGCCATTTGAAAGTTTCCTTTTCCATTACTCCCGATTTTTTTTCTTTAATATGATGATGGTTCTCTCTATTTCTCCTAGGAAAATAGGTCTTTTTAGGTTTCTGTCTGCAGTGAAGTCAGCATTGGTAAACTGTTTTCCTGGGAAATTACTCATTTCATGTAGGCTATCATGGAGGTAGAGAGATCTATAAATTTGTCTTTCTCTTCTGTAAAAAAGATATTTTGCTTCAACAACTATTTTCTTCTTTGCTTTTTAATTTTATATTTGTGCTTTCTTTTCCATAACCTTAATTTATCTAGAATTTGTGTTGTTGATTAATTTCTAAAAAACGAATGTGATTTGCTGATTAGATCTTGTATTCTTCTATCCTCTAGTGCAAAGGTATCTAACTTTTTGGACACTAGGGACCAGTTTTACAGAGGACAGGAACACAGTTTTTTCCTGGATTGGAGGAGGAGGTGGTCAGTATGACTGCACACTAGACTCTGTACCTGTGCACAGCAGGGTCCACGATTCTGTGAGAATCTAAGGCTCCACTGCTCTGACGGGAGGCAGCTCAGGCGGTGATGCCAGCGAAGGGGAGAGCCTGCAAATATGATGAAGGTGCACTCTCTGGCCTGGCTCTCACCTGCTGCTGGACAGCCTGGTTCCTAACAGGCCACAAACCAGTCCTGGCCTTGGGAGGGGGACTCTTGGTCTAATGAATCGATTTCTGTCTTTGTGACTGATTTCCTTTGCACTTCTTTTTTTCTCTGAAAAAGGTTTCCAAGTTGGTAATGAGACCGTGGTACTTTTTGTTGTTAACAACTGTTAAAGCTTGGAATAGTTTTGTTTTCCACTCCTTAAAAATTTCCCACTTATTTTTATTTGTGATTTTTCCGTTATTATTTTCTAGAAATTATTTTATGTTAGTTTGTACTTTCCTTGTCATCTACGATTTGTGTAGGTTTTAAAAGTTTCCAGACTGTTCTAAAAATGGTAATAATTTAAATTTGATTGCCCTATGCTCGGGATTGTTTAGAATATTTTTTTATGAAACTACTGATCTTTCTGCTGTGAGTCTTTTTTTTACAACTTTCTCTTTCAAATTGAGAAGATGCATTGTCTATGTTCTGAAAGGAAAGTTTAATGTATTCCGCAAAACTGTCTTATCGACTGGGTGAAATTTTGCATTTTTATTCATTGTCTCTATGATTTGCTTATTTTAGGATTGGAGTGTAATTATGTCTTATTGTGGGTTCTGGCTGTGACTTCTTCCATCCCTTAGAATTAGTTGCTATATTGTTTGGCACATAGATATGAAAACTCTTATATTTTGCTATTAATTGTGACTTTTAGCATTAAACATGCCCCTTGCTACATTGAATTTATTTCATTTAATATTTTTGGCTTGGATACTTTTTACAGTACAGGGCCACTTCCATTTTCTTATTATTTTCACTTGCTGGTAGTTTTAGTTTTCCTAATTCATTTTTTACAAGTGTTGTATTCACATGCAATACTGGTTTGACCTTACTTTTGGAGGCAAACAGAGTATTTTAATTAGTGAGTTAAACCTTTTCATGTTTAATAATACAATTGATACAAAATTGTCTTATTACTTTGTTATAACAGTTATGTATTATGTTTCATTGTGTTTTTTCTTCTGTGTGATACTTTGATCATTTTTTTTTTTTGAAGCAGGGTCTTGCTTTGTAGTTCTGGCTGGCCCTGAGCTCAGCCACAAACTCACATCACAGCAGTCCTCCTGCCTCTGCCTCCCGAGTGCTGGGATTACAGGCATGAGCCACCACGCCCGGCACTGTGGTATGTGGTACTGATTGCTGCTGGGTGTGAGTCTCCACGCCCAGGATTTTATGTGGTTACTGGGGGATCTGATCTATATCCGATACTTCAATCTTTTAACAATTCTGTTTGAGTCTATTTGTCCTAATAAAAAACACTTATTCTGTGTCATTTACAAAATTCTCCTTTTTAAATTCTCTTATTTTGTTATTTAATGTTCTATAATTTGATTTGGCTGTTGTATGTGTGTTAATGCTAGGGATAATAAGGATAATGATAGGTGTCCTGCATGCTAAGCACATGCTCTCCCACCAGGATACACTACATCTCCAGCTATTCGTGGTGTCCTTTTAACTTCCACCTTTGGTTTAAACAAAAATAAAGGAGCATATTCTAATTTTCTCCACCATTTCCCTTCTTTTTTCGTATGCACAATTTGCTAATCTCTTACTGTGGTTTCCACCTTGTTTTAGCCTGAGATAGACAATTAAATGTAAATTTCCCTGGTATTTCTAGTTGTTGAAGCTCATTTCCAGTTGGTCCCTCTAGAGGAGTACTGTCCTGACTATTGCATGTCTAAAGCCTTATCTGCTGTTGGCCCTGCTACTTAAACGACAGCTTAGCTGGGTATGCAATCCTTCATTCACAGTCATTTTTCCTCAGCTTCCCGAAAATGCTGTTCCCTACTGGTTTGGTTGTTGGTTTGTTTAAAAAGTTAGATCCTCGTTGAATTCTTGTGCATTTGTTAACTTGATTCTTTGGAGAACAGAGTTTAATTTCCCAAGGAATTTTTCCTTAACTTTTCAAGTCTAACCATTTTTCTAGGATGGTTCTTGTAATTGATTCTAGGATGGTTCTTGTAATTGATTCTAGGATGGTTCTTGTAATTGATTTCTAAAGTAATCAATGGGCTTTTTCAACAGGTAGATTTAAATATTGTAATTCTGGAAATTTTCTTTGATTCACCCTTATCCTATTGTTTTGGGTTTCCTCTTTAAGAGTTCCAGTGATGTATAACTGCTTTTTTTTTTTTTGGCCTGTCATTTCAAGTGGTGTCTCATTTATTTTTTTTCTCTATTTCATTTTCATTGTCTTGAGGTTTTTTTGATTCTGACGACTGAACCAGGATTTTTGCACTGAGCTCTATCTCTCCAGCCATGTTTTATCTTTTTATTTTTAAAATGGTCTCCTAATTTTAATACATTCATTTAATTTTTTCTTGCCTCCTTCTTTCTTTCTTTTCTTCCTTTCCTCCCTCTCTTCTTCCCTCCATCTCTCTTTGCCTTCCTTCCTTCCTTCTTTCCTTCCAAATTCATGCCAGACAGGGGCTCACACATGCTAGGCATGTTCTGTACCACTGAGCTACTCCATTGGCCCCATAAATTTTCTTTTTTTAAAAAATGGAAATCTTTATTGGTACATTACATATACACATCATGATTGCACTCCACAATGGGGATTTGTACCAGTATAAGACACAACTTAATTCTTATTTTTTCCCATAGTCCTACCCACCCTACCACCCCCCTATATACATAAAATTTGTTTCCTTTCTTTTTTGTTATAATCTATTTTTCCTCCTTCACCCTATTTCACTTTGAGTATTCTCTATTTCACAATAAATAGCATACAATTCTAGAACTCATTTACATCTTTATTTTCTCATACCAGAGAAAAGATGCAATATTTACCTATTTGTGACCTATTTATTTCACTTATGAGGATATCCTCAAGGTATGTCCATTTAAGTATAAATGATTCAAACTCCTTATGATTCAAAAATTTTTATGGCAGAGTAATACTCCATTCTGTAGAAGAACCACAGCTTTTTTATCCAGTCTCCAGTTGATGGACATTTGCGTTGTTTCCAGGATGTAGTGATCACAAACTAAGCTGCTATGAACATAGGTGCACATATGTCACTGTGATATGAGTCTTTTAATTCTTGTGTGTACATACCTAGCAGAGCGATGGCCAGGTCAAATGGGACCTCCAATCCTAGCTTTTCTCCAAACGGATCTCCACAGGGGTTGTACAAGTCTAATGCTCAACATCATTAGTCATTCGAGAGATGCAGATGAAAACAACACTGAGATTTCATCTCACTCCACAATGAATGGCTACCATTTCAGAATTAGCCAGCAACAAGTGTTGGCAAGGCTGCGGAGAAGAAGGAACCCATTAATTTTCTTATGTTATTCTCCTTGGATACTTTTGGAGTCCAGACAGATAGATGACTTTTACTTAACAAACTGGTTCTTCCTCCCGGGTTCTACCTCATTTCTGAGATGATTTACTATTTTTCTTCCATTTCTCTTTAGATTTGAATAAATTCTTGTTGCATTTCTTCCTGTTTTTAATTTTTACATAATTTTTAGGATTTTTCTCATATGAAACAGATTTTTCATGTTCCAAAGTGCTTGTCTGAGAATACCTAAGTGTGGAATGTTAATATAGTTTTCTCTTTACTTTGAAGTTAACTTGGGAGGGAGAGGAATCAGATGAGGGATTCAGATTTCATTTTTGTTGTGCTTTGCATGTAGTTTCTGTATATGTAGTCTCTGCTCTTAGCTATTAATTCTGTAGACTTGATATCATTTCCATGATTCATCATTCAAAAATACTATTGTTTATAGGTTTCGTGTGTGTGTGTGTGTGTGTGTGTGTGTGTCTGTTGGAAGAGAGGTTGTAACTCTTACTTTTCAGAGTTCTCCCTTGTTTTGCAGGACTCTAAGGTTTCATGTCTTGGTTGCTTTTCTGGTCACCCCTTGCAGTTTAAGAGACTTGCTTTTCCTATCATTTAAATTCTTTCCCCCAGAAGCAATACCCAGAGTCTTGCACACTTGAAGTCCCATCTTTGATGCAAATGCTCTTGTTTCCTAGTTTAACAATAAGCTGGACTTGCTCTTTCTGGGGGTTATTTCTGATTCATCTTAGACTACCAGCTTCCCTCTTTCCTATTCCAAATAATAATTCCGTGGACTGTCTTTGCTCTGAGAAGGCCGGCAATAAGAAAGAGGTGGTTTGTGTTTATTTTCTACTTAAATATGATGTTTTCGGAGATTTTTGGTTTATGATGATTCTCCTTGCTCTCTTGGCTTTATTCATTTCTTTTGTAAAATGTGTTCAGAGATTTTAATCTACAGAATCTCAAATTTTCATTGATTTTAAATTGAGGACATATCAGATGCAAAGCTTACACTCATAGGAACATTCACCTACAGTAGGGGTAGCAATTCTACCCTGTCACTTGTGGCCCCCGAGGTAGATTCCAAAACCTCATCTTATGAATTAGGATCTCTGGGAGTCAGGTTCAAGAGTGGGTATTTCAGGAGACCTCCTAGGTGAGGTGTGCCTACACACAGGAAGTTGGAGAGTTGTTAATTT